>APFE030066298.1:0-11089 GCA_000404065.3 Pinus taeda
TACTTTTGGAAACGACATGTTGTGTATGAATCAAGGCCCCATGTTGTTATTGTTACTTTCAGAAATAAGTTGTACAGGATACCAGAGGTAGCACCCCTACCACCATTTATTTGGTTACTACAAAACAATGCAGTAAGATCATTTCCAAAACCGGGAAATTTATTTTCCTGATGATACACCCTCAAGGAAAGAAGAAGACGGTAGCCACGACCTCGAGACAGGGACCCTCCACATGAAAACTACAGATGGACAAGCTCATGGAGGAGTACGAGGACATCTTCACCTCCCCTACAGGGGTTCCTCTGCACTTTCAGGTCAAGCACTCCATCGATCTGACCCCAGGTGCACCATTGGCCAATGGAACAATATATCAGCACTCCATTCTGGAGAACGATGAAATCAAGAGGTAGGTTTAGGAGCTACTGAAGAAAGGTCACATTCGCCTGAGTTCATCACCGTGTGGGAGCCCGATCATGTTGGTACAGAAGAAGGATGGGACTTGGAGACTTTGTATTGACTATCGGGCACTAAACAAGATCACTTTCCGTAGTAGGTACCCGATCCCATGGATTGATAACCTCCTGTACCAATTGAAGGGGGCAAAATATTTCAGCAAGATCGATTTGAATTCAGGATATCACCAGGTACCAATCGAACCCTTCGAGATGTGGAAGACTACCTCCAAAGCTAAGGAGGGCCTTTTCGAATGGTTGGTTATGTCTTTCGGATTGGTGAATGCTCATAAAACCTTCATGAGGCTAATGGATGACATCTTGCAACCATTCACCAACTCATTTGTAGTGGTATACTTGGATGACATCCTGATCTTCAGCTAGAGTTAGAAAGAACACCTCCACCAAATTCGACAGGTTCTCCAAACACTAAGGCAACATAAGTTATTTGCCAATTTGAAGAAATGCACTTTTGGCATGACCCAGGTTTAGTATCTAAAATACATTATTGATGAAAAAGGGGGTGCATGTGGATCCAACCAAGATCTAATTCATTTAGGATTGGCCATCTCCAACCACTCTGACAAAGCTCCACAGCTTTCTAGGTCTTGCCAACTTCTACCGCAGGTTCGTGTTGGGATTTTCTCATATCACTTGGCCCTTGAGTCAATCACCAAGGCTAGAGCGAAAGAAAAATTCTTTTGGTCTGAATCTGAATAGAAGGCATTCATAGAGTTGAAAGATCACCTTTGCTCAGCACCAGTGCTCAAATTACTAGAGTTGCAACAACCATTTGAGGTCGAGACAGATGCCTCTGACTATGCTATTGGGGTAGTCCTTACTCAAGACGGGCATCTAGTGGCATATCATAGTGAGACACTTTCAAACACAGTCCGGAAGCATCCCACTTATGACAAAGAGATGTATTTCATTGTGTAGGCCTACTGACAATGGAAGCATTACATTTTGGGGAAGGAAACGGTCATCCACATAGATCACCGACCCCTGCAGTTCATATAGACCCAAGGGAAATTGCAAAATGATCGCCATCAGAAGTGGTCCACATACCTGGAACAATTCCATTTGAATGTCCAGTATAAGAAGGGAAGCACCAATAACGTTGCAGATTGCCTTAGCTGACCACCAATCATGGCGTTAACCACTGTGCTCAACACTTATGGGAATGAGACTTTTGATTGGCCACTTCTTTACAAAAGTGACCCAGAATTTGGCCACACATACCAGAAATTCTTGGATGGTTAGCATGTTCTAGATTTTCACCTCCAAGATGCCCTGTTATGTCACCTCGGTCACCTTTGTGTTCCTTCAAGCGAGCATGCCAAGATGATTTGGGAATCATACTACAGTCGGGCTGCTGGGCATTTTAGGGTCGAGAAAATGGTGGTAGTACTATAGAAGTATTTCTATTGGCCGAATCTTCAACGGGATGTCGGGAAGTACATCAGATCATGCACTGCTTGCGCCATTGCCAAACCGAACATCAAGAAGCAAGGCCTCTATACCCCGCTGCCTACCCTAGTCAATCTTGGGAATCCATCTCCATGGATTACATGTCAAGCCTTCCTTCCACTAAGAATGGAAACGACTGTGTTATTGTGGTCGTCGACAGGTTCTCGAAGATGGCCATTATGGCAGCCTGCAAGAAGAATATCATAGCAGAAGCCACTGCTAAACTCTTCTTTGAATGAGTGTGGGTACACTTTGGCATCCCATTGTCTATCATTTCATATTAGGACAGCAGGTTCCTCACTACATTTTAGTCTAGTCTCTAGTCAATGCTGGACACCAAACTCACTAAGTCCACAACCTTCCATCCTCAAACTGATGGCCAGACAGAGGTTGTCAATAGGATGATCGTACACATTCTATGCATGTATAACTCAAAGCATCCATGCACATGGGACAAGTGCCTCCCCTATGTTAAAAATAGCTACAAACGGGCTCTCCATAGCTCAACTAGCCACAACCCTTTTCAAGTGGGCTTGGGATTCCAACCACTATGTCCCATTAATTGGGCCATGCCATTTGCAGCTACTCACGTAGATTCGGCTCATGTCTAGTTTGAAATAGATAAGGCAAACATCTTCATTGAGCACATCAAACATATTCACTAGTAGGTCCATGAAATTCTGTACAAATCAAATGCCAAGTACAAGCAGCAACATGATCAACATCGGGTACCACACAAGTTTCAGGTGGGAAACAAAGTCTGGTTGCATTTGCAAAAGGAACGCCTTACTGAATCCTATCAGAAACTTAGACCACTTTGATATGGTGCTTACACCATTACCAAGGCTATGGGAGACAATGAATTTGAGCTCATCATTCCCCCATTCCTTGGCATGCACCCAGTGTTCAATGTGGACCACCTTTGGGCATACTTTCCACCATTAATAGACACATCCGACATTGCAGAACAGCTCACACCCACAGAGTTGAATCCAGATTGCATGGAACAAGCTACAACTGATTGGATCATGGACATACATATCAAGCACACTCACCAACAAAATATCCAACTGTATCGAGTTGTCAAAGCAAGTCAACTCCTTCACCAGGGCAAGTGCCTCACCAGGGACCAAGTTCAGCAGAAGTTTCCTCATCTCATAGAGGAACTCAACGCAATGGGGACCATTGCCTCCTAATGGGGGAGGAATGATCTAGGTGGATATTGGTGGCCACCCACCAATTCCACTTGGATCCCCACCATTTCTTCTTTCAGTTTTTCATTTTCCTTAATTGTAGCACAATTTACTATTTTTAGCAGTTTTTCGGGTCCTAAACTTCCGAAGCCATTTTGAGGCCCTAAACAATGTTTTTTTGGAAATCTACCACCAGCGATTTTGTATCTAAAAGTGAATTTTTCGTCATATTCCTTGCAAAGATCTTTCCAATGGGTTATCATGCGCGTCAAATGGAGATAATGTGACGAAGTCACGACCCCAAGAAGTTGGCTATCTAACTCACCCCAACGGGACCCAGAAACTCTTGGTGTTACATCTCCTCGGGTTAGGGTTTTGGTTGTTTAGGGTTTGCTCTTATTGTTCAATAATAGAAAGGCCCTTGAGCCTCATTGCAAGGTAGTTCAGAGGCATGTAGCTGCCACATCTCTTTTCAGAGATAAGCTACCATCGCCTTAGCTAGTTTATTTCCATTTCTATTTGTAAGCATATTTTAGTATTTTACATTAATGAAGTGAAGTATTATTTCTGCTGGATCTCTATGTTTATAGTTATCTCTATAATTTGTGGCATTCCTGTTTAAATATGGATCATGAATGGCTTGGTCAAGCCTATTTTGTCTCACATTGGTACATGTGCAGATTCTAATGTAACATCTTGTAAAAGTGAATGACCAAGTGTCAATAGTTGAATGTAATAGTTATGTAGTAGGTGAAGAGTCATGAGGGTAGGTGAACAGTCACAAAGATGAATGTCAAGGGTCACCCCATGCTTTTCTATTTATAGAACCTCATAACTCATTGTAAGGGCTTTTTGGGTAGCCAAGCTTCTGATAGGATTATCTTAGAGAAAGCTTGGAGTGTATTGTAAGGAGCCTTGACTTCTCCACAATGCCGAGCTAGTACATCTCTTTGGAGAAGCAGGTGGCAGTGACTATAACGTTCTGTTATTGGGACTAGTGGTTGGTCATGATTGTATTGTTTGATTGGAACTTTCACTTTTAATATAACAGATCCAGCACGTTTCATGCATATGTTGTTATTGTGTTTCAACTATCTGGGTTACTCTAATGATATATGTAGTTATTTGCTTACACATGTATGTATGGAATTTTTTGTATAGGTATGTATGAATCTTACTAAGGCAGACTATTGGTTTAACCATCACTTTGGATCGTTGGCTCACCAGCCTTCCAGTTTGTGATGCATCTTCACTCGTGCGTTCCCTTCCAAGCCGCATACTTTCATAAGTTTCCAAGGGGCGTACTCACCCAACTTTCCATGTGTTAGAACTATTCATACACCTTACTTGGCTTTCTATGCATGTCACACCCTTTCTACCAACAATTACATCCTACTTACCAACCACGCTCAAGGTGATACCGTACGACCCACTGTTGGGACTCCTACAGCAAACAGTGTGAGTCCTAGTTGGGACTTCTTACTAGGGAGATTCCCTTGACATGTTGGTGGGTCTAGCATTATCAAAATTTTGGCACTAGAAGGATGGCCAAATGACAAGTTGTGTCCTTTCATCCTTTTTTGAATCTTTGCACATTGGTCATGGATACTGTCAATCTCATCCCTTCGTGATGCTTTTTGCATGCAAAACCTCTCGACATAACGAGGGAGTTTTTTAAATCTCTTGCTGGAATTCACATATGATGTGTTGGAAATACTGAGAGGGGGGGTGAATCAGTATTTCTATTCGATTGTTATTTTACCAATTAAAACATTTATATTCAGAACACAAGATGAACAATAAGAATAAATGCTTTTATTAATATAATATTTGCAATAAAGTAGATACAATATATATATGGTTCCAATCTGTTTCCAAGAACCAACTTGGACTTTTGTGAGGCTCCAACCTCTAGAACACTAACTTTGTTTGTCAAGGCACCAATCTTGGACTTAGGAGCACCAACTCCCAGGACACCAATCCTTCCAGTTCTGAGGCACCAACCTCAAGGGCTCCAACCCTCTGCTGTCAAGGCACCAACCTTGGATATAGGAGCACCAACTCCAAGGACACCAATCCTTCCAACTTTTGAGGCACCAACCCTCTCCTTTCAAGGCATGTTTGGTAGTAATGTTCTGCTCCCAAAACTCTTCTTTGTTGAATTCTATCTATTTACATCTTCACTGTAGTCTCCATGCTACAACATCAATGACAACTAGTCTTCATATGAAGAAGTCTTTACAACTCTTCATACTGTCCACACAGAGTCTGCAAAAGTTATCTCATGATGATATCAAATGGCCACCATGATCTCTGATAATGTCTCCACACAGCTTTCATGAGTCTACTATTCATTGCACTAAGCTCTGCATAAGAACCAACTCTCTGTTTCAAGCCTTTGTTCTCACTGTCATGGTGAATGCTTCCAGCGTGACTACTACACACTATTCTTGCTATTGCAATCTCTTACTTCCCATAAATACATTCACATATGCTTCAATATTGGTGCTAGCTATTGTTCCCTTCAAGCGATATCAAATGAGACTTTACTTATTATGTCACAAAATTGTTCTTCAATATGCATTATGTACCTGATTAATTCATCACTTGTCTGAGTGTTTCACAGGGTAACATGATCAACAGAGTTGCTCGTCCTTAGACTGCCTCATGTCTGGTTGGACCTTTGTCTTCCTTCTGTCCTATTGGACCTTTGGCCTCTTTTTATCATGCTAGACCATCAGCTTCCTTCTTTCTTCCAGTTTTCCAACAACCCCTCATAAAGGCAATTCTATGTTATCTTATACTGATATGCCTAACCTTTGGCTTCCCTTTCGCTCACTTGAACTTCCGCTTCCTTTGTGCTCGCTCGACCTTTTGGCTTCCCTCCTCCGGTCACTTTACCTTCCTCAACACTTGTCCATTTACGCTCGTTTGATTATTCAGCTTCCTGGTCCATGGATTCCTTTGTCTATTTGAGTGTTCCAATACTCATAGGACACGTAAATTCAGAAGAGAAGCCGAATTACAAAGAAATGTTGCATATTAAAAAGAATATCAGAGAGGCCCTTTTTTATTTAATATTTATATAATAGACTCAATCATTATTTACAGAGGATTTCATTGGAGAGGCTCTACCAACAGGGAGGTCCCACATACCACGTCACTATCTCAAATACAATTGGCGGTCCCACATCGATAGCCCTTATGATTTGCGTGACTTCCACGATACCCGGATGCAATATTACATAAAGGTTTATTTGATGGAGCTATCGAGTTCGCGTTCATAAATCGTCGGGTCCGCACATCAAAGACATCTCCGTAACACTTTCTGATCTTTGATCTTTGATCAACCCTTCACCTCTGCGATTAGCAATTAAATTGTGACCGTCGATCTGGCACTCGATCCGATGGTTGTCGCTTAGCCTGATCACCAACCAGTCTGCTCGATCTCCACTGTTGATCTCCTTCCATTAGATCAACGGTTGATGCCTTTTCCTGATCAATCAACTTGCATGACACTTTGTGACTGTTGATCTAGATCCGCTTGATCTGACGATCCAAAATGATTTTGGGTGAGACACAAGCACGGAGAATACCCGCCCGATAAAGTGGTTTTCTCTCTCCTCAGCTGCTACGTGTAGAACGGTTAATGGAATTCGGTGACTGCCCTTCAATATAGTTTACAGCTTTTTGTCAGCCCGAAATACCACTTATGGTTTTCAGAAACCACCTCTTCGCTGATTATCTTTCGTGCGCTTCCACCATGCGACGACTGTTGATTTATGAGATCCAATGGATACTGTGCACTCTTCTTCGGTTTCCTCCTTAACTTAATCTCGCTTGCTTTTGATGGGCTCTGTGCTAAAACCATGGTTTCTACCACACTTCGCTTAATAGACGACAATCATATATCGATTCATTCACTTAATATTGGATCGCCATCGATCCATTCAATGGGAATACAAAGAAATACCTGGTTAACTGTTGAATGCGAATACACAGAGTAATGAGAGTCCACACCAGGCACGAGTCTTGCCCTCTCAGCTCAATTACAACAATAAATTGACCTCTATCTCAAACCCCCTCTAACACTCAACCTATCGCTTCTCACTCAAAACCTAATCATTTCATCTCCCTTGACTTTCCACTCTTGTCTAGTTTGATATGGCTCCTTTGTTAACTTCTCTGATACTCTGCAGTTCTTCTTTGGTATATATTACATGCAACACTCTCGATATGGCTCCTCCTCAATCTCCCACTCTTATAATAACTTGGTTTTCCTATGGCTTCTGATACCACTCCAATACCTCTTCTCTGCTTTGATAGCTCCTATGACTTTTGATATTCTTGTTTACTATCCAGAATATCACCATATTGACATTAATGACAATCTATATTAATAATCTCCCCCTTTGTTATTGATGGCAATATTCTTCTTCTCTCCCCCTTTGACATCAATGACAAAGGAGTGCACAAGGACTCCCCTTGTCGAACTTCTACTCTTCTTCATGAATAGTAGATCTTGATGGGTCTGTTACTCCCCCTATCATAGTGCTCTTCTTTTTACTCAATATAGAAGGATTGCTGCAAATAGCACATTATCCCCTCTTCATGTCTCAAAACTACTTTATCATGGCTTCAACAATGCTTCAGTTTTGTTAGATGCTACCAAATTCTCTTGCTTCATACTTCATTCCCAGATGTATCTATTTTTTTGAAGGTTGCCTTTATTTGTGTCCATAATTTTCCTGTTCTCACATTCAATCCTTGAGTTGAGGCATAAACTTCTGTAATAACAACAACATGGTTATTTGCCCTATTTCTCTAGTATTAGATGGCATTCTCTGTTTTTCCAATTTCTACTTAGTGATCAAGTGGAAAACATCTTCAACACTAGTCCAAAGAATAGTTAAGAGATCAAGTTCTTCAATGAAGTGCTCCTAAGAAATGATCTTTATTAATGAATGATTGTTAATATAGGTCAACAAGGATTTCATAAGGACCCTTTCACTAGTAGCTTCTGCAATAATGATCAAGAGTCACAAGCTCCCCCTAACTGTATGCATCTTCTCTTTTGGTAGAATCTTCCTATCCAATGTTCAGATTGTCAAAGATCAGGTCAACAACATGTGTTGTTGGCTAGAGAGTTCAAGGGACTTTCGGATTGTATTTGCTTCCTTCTCCATACTTGTGTAACTTTCTTCTTTTTCATAGTTCTAGCTTGTGTAAGAGCCCAAGTTAAGTTACAATCATGTGCCATATGACCAATGTTATGACACTTGAAGCATTCTACATTGTTCATGAATAAGAACTCATGATTTCTTCCTACAACATTTTTCCTTGGAGATTGTTGGGGACCATAATATCTATCTTTATGATATGCTTGGGGACCATAACATCTATATTTATGATATGCTTTACAATCTTTTGCCATGTGACCAAAGTTTGTACAAGAATAACAATAACCAAGAAATAAACTTTGGTACCTGGGAGATGGAGATTTCCTTGATGTACTTCTGAAGTCTTTCTATCTTGAGATCCTTTGATGATAACCATTACTTCTAGAATCCTTGACATTATCTACATTTCTTCTTGGAGCAGGATTTCTTCCATTGTTGCCTTGATTTTTCTCCTTGCCTTTGCTGGAACTGTGAGCATCACCATTTCTTTTTGGATTCTTCACACCCCTTTTGTTTGAAGCATTATCATTCTTGTTTGAGGATTCACCTGCATACCTGAGACCTGATTTATCAAATGGACATCTTTGATGGTTGAGCATGTCATCCAAGGCTCGAGAGCTCTTCAAGGTTTTGTTCATCCCTTCAACCTTTTTCCCGAGGAAGACAATCTCTTCTTCCAATCTTTCACACTCAGTATTCTTCTTAGCAAGTTGTTTCTCAGTTTCTTCCTTGATATGAGCAGATTCATTTGCTTCTATTTTAAGGGAGATGATATCTGACTTCATTTTGAAGATTTCTTCATTTTCCTTTGCTAGACTATTCTCCATTTCTTCCTTGATCCTTGTAGCTTTACATGTTTCGGCCTTGAGAAGATTTTAATTAGAAATTTTCTTCATCATTTGCTTTAGTTGACATATCATGGTGTTTCTCTCCTTTTGTGCTTCATCAACCTGTTCTTCTATGATTTCCAATGCTTCCATTGTCTTCTCACCTCCTTGTGCTAACTTTCTTGCTTCTTGAAGTTGAGATTTGAGAGAGGAGACCTCTACCTTGTACTGACCAATCTCTTCTTCAAGTTTGTTCAAGATCTTGTGCCTTTGTTCAAGTTGACTTGACAAGGTATCTTCCTGTTTCTTTGCTTTATCCAATTGATTTGTCATGGATTTGACTTCTTCATGCTACTTTTTTTTTCTTTGATCAAATTCCTTCTTAAGCTTGGCAAGCTCTTCATCCCTTTTGTTATCACTGTAAAACTTCCTTAAAAAAATTTGGACAACTTACATGGTTTCTCAATTCTTGTATCAGTCATGGTCAAGTCATGGTCAAGTCATGTTCAAGTCATTTTTATGTTTTAGAGTCTAAGTCATAGGGTTAAAGTCTCATGTCCATCTTCAAATAAAGTTTGATAGCCTCATGCCATGTCCTAGAAGCCTCACCATGTGTTTCGAAGTCATATCTCACATGATTTTGGAGAAATTTTAAAACTAGCTATGAATCCACGTTTTCATAGCACAGACAGTGTAAAAATCCTATTTTGCGCTACGAAACCCCTGTAGCAGCCTGTTTTAGCAGAAAAAACTGATTTTACTAGTTAACTTCCAGAAGCTTTCCTGAGCAGTGGAAAACTCCTCTCTGAAAAGTGAAAGAGTTTTTCATTCCTAAGATACTAAAGCACAAAAACCTCTTCCACTTTCTTCAGATCCATTACTATCTTGGAGAAATGATGGACCAAAGTTGCGCTACGAAACTGCTGTAGGTGCAGTTTTTCACATGCATATTTCTCTGTTTTACACCTGTTTTTCAAAGACACATTCTGGGAGGTAGGGAAGGTTTTTAAAACAAACACGAGAGGTTTTTGTTCAGCATGGATTGGTTCACAAAAGCCTCCTTCATTTTTTCTAAATACGTTTTTTGTGAGAAGTTATGAGCTCTGTCCCAAGACCCATTTTTCAGCCAGAACAGAGCAAGGGATAGTCTCCTAGTTTCTAGGAACATCAAGGATCGAGTCTGGACAGCTGGAGAAGTATTTTAAAAACCCAAGAGAGGTTTTTGTTCTAGACATCCTGGAATACAAAAACCTCCTTCAGTTTCGAAAAATGTATCATGGTTGAGGAGATAAAGGCTCTGTCCCACGTGCCATTTTCAAGGATCCTAAACCTAAAAATAGGGAAACATGTTCCCTAATTTCTAGGGTTTGTCTTCAGCAGTCAGATGACCACGTGGGAGGCTTCATCAAATTCGACTTCTGAGGTTGCAAGTTGTCAAATGATGCGTTAAATTCTTAGATAAGGTTGTTGTAATCATGATAAGGAGTTACACTCCTAGTTGTATTAGGTCACTAACACTCCTAGTTAACAGCTAGTTCTAATTAATGGTTTGTTTTATGGTTAGAATAGGTGTCACTGATGACAAATTCGAATTATCTTGATCATGGATGGTGGAATCCTAATTGTAAATACTTTATATAGAGCAAGAGGTCGAATTAGAAAAGGGTTGGAAATTTTATGAAAAGGCTGGTATCTGGCTTATGTAAAACTCTGTTTCAGTAATACAAGTTCGGCTTTACTTCTCAGGATTCATGAGGGATCTTTATGTTCAGAATATGTAATGTTGTCCTTTTCCTAATTCTTGCAGTGGTATGGATGTATAATCACTCAAAATTCACTGAATGTGCTCTGACTTCCTGTATACATTTATAAACTGTGTGGTCCTATATGAGTTTATGTTCTGAATGTTTAAATGCTGAATGCCCTAACTTCTATGTAAGGTTGAATTTATTTTTATATTGAGATGT
>APFE030066300.1:0-10799 GCA_000404065.3 Pinus taeda
AACAAGACAATGATCCAGTTGCTCAGAGGCTATTGCAGCGAGCATCCCAACCTTTGGGATGAACATTTGTGTTATGTGCAACATGCTTACAATTGTGCTAAACACCCTTCTACACAGAGATCTCCTTTTGAGACTTGTTTTGGTTTTACACCAAGGTCTCCCTTGGATTTTGTCTTTAGGAAAGACATAGCAGTTGATGGACACAATGATGTGGAGAAAGCAACTAAGTTCATTGAACAGATCCAAGAAATTCACTAGGCAATGCAGGAACATCTAGAAAGAAGCCAAGCCAAGTACAAGGCAAGGCATGATAAGCATCGAATTGAGCATAGCTTCCAAGTTGGTGATCAAGTTTGGTTGTACATCAGCAAAGACAAGATGCAAGGTGAAGGTAAGAAGTTGAAGCCAATAAGGTATGGGCCTTTCAAGATACTTGAAAAAATTGCTGAGAACGCTTTTCGCCTTGATTTGCCAGCTTATATGCATATCTATTCAGTCATTAATGCAGAAAACTTGAGACTTTATGAACCTTCATTGATTGAAGATCCTGAAGAGTAAAGGCAGTTGCCTTTTATTGATGATCTGTTGCCTGAATATCTTAATGAGTTGTAGGAAGATACAGTTTTGGACAGGAATGTGAGAAGTACATGCAGAGGGGATGTTGAGTACCTCAAAATCGGGCTCAAAGGTTCAAAACCAAGCAGTGCAAGATGGATAGAGATTGGACAAGTGAGGAAGCTATATCCTCACTTGATTGATGCTTAAAAACCAACTTTTGGTGGTCCAAAAGCTTTTTCAGTGGGAAGGCATGATCCAAATGGATCCTCGAAAACCCTCTAAGTCTTCAAAGTTTTTTAAACATTCAAGACTATCGCAAAAAAAAGGGCCTTTTAAAAAGTCAGATTACATTATCGGGAAACAAAAACATAGAGAAAACATTGAAAAACAAAGTATCTGCGGCTTAAAACTACTTTGCATGGGAGCCATCGGATCTGGCCGATCAACGGTTCAGATCCGATTTACAAATCGCAATCGGCGGTGGTAAGCGGAGGCTATCAGCGGAGACCACATGGTATATGCGACAGCGATCAACGAGGTCAATGAGGACCATTGATCAAGCGCGCAGATCGACAGCCCAAGTTGAATCGCGATATTGCAATCAACGATTACAAAGGAGTGCTTACAAACAACCCAGGGGTATGTGCGATATGCGATTGCGATATCGCAATATCGCATCGGAGCAACAAAGAGGAGCGGGGCCGATTCATGCGACTGCAATAGCCGGACCCGACGGGATTATAAATAAAAACATATATATTTTGAGTTCTGTAAAACAACATTTTCCTTTGTATTTGCGTTTTTCGTTAAATAAACGAAATACGAAGGAAAAACGCTGACGCGATGAAACCGGACTTGAAAGGGTTTAAGAATGCGTATGCATAATATTTCATGTTCGTCTAAAGCCATTTTATGGGGTTTTTCAGTGTTTAATGTATTTTTTTAATACAAAGGAAACAAGCGGGATTTCGGGCGACCGTGGTCGGTAAGTGGTTTTGGCCGGGCTCTGCCCGAGCCCATACACTGGCTGCCATGTGTCCAGGCCTCGGAGAGAGAAAACCACCCTTTTTGGGCGGTTAACCCCAGTACGAATGAGCCGCTCGAAATGAACCACAACGGTTGGATCTAGATCTCCAAGATCAACGGTGGAGATGCGATAAGCGACATAAAGGCGGACTTGATAGGAGTTATAAGGGGAATTTATAGTATTTCAAACCCGATAAACGACAGTTTAGCGAATTTCCTGTGTTTTTAGTGTATTTCTCTATGAACACAAAGAACGTTGTTTCTGGGGATTTCAAAGGCCCAATGACCCATTCCGTTACAGAACAGGTGGCCATCATCCCTGAAAGCGTTTAGCAATGATTGTTAATGCTCAGAGGGGGATTTGAGCGGACAGAGGCCGGGAAGCCGTAGAGCCTGAGAAGATGAAACGAACAAACAACGCCGATTGACTTTAAAGCCATAGATTGACAGAAAACAGGGCAAGCGGTGCTGAGACAGAGAGCAACAGAGATAGAGAGTCAGTGAAGAGAGTCTATGTAGTCAGAGAGACTTGGGGGATCCAAGCAAAGCCTTGTTGTTTTGTATCTGTTGGGTGAGACTCAAATTGAGCTCACTTTTGTAAAAACTATGCTTTTGAAGACATAATAGAGAGGTCACCACTGAGGGCTTGATTAGGAGATGTAGCCCAGGAGTTTTGGGTGAACTCCATATTAAACTTGTTGTGTTTATATGTGTTTGTCTATTATGTTCTTTAACTGCTTCATTGTCTATGTATTTCGCAATCTTATCGATCCGTTGCACAAAGTAACATAGGCAAATCCATGCACATGAGTCTATAATACCTTAATAATTGTCAAAACTTGTATAAGTGTGTTAGCAGTAGATAGAGCCAAATACAGAAGGGAAGAGGAGGAAGCCTAATACAAATAAAAAAAATCAAAGGGATTCTTTGAACCAAGCTCACAATCACATGCACAAAGAACTCTTTTAGCATCCTCCCAAGGCAGTGGATATGGAGGCATAGGGTCACCATGTTTAAGGCGTAGAAGCATATCGGATTTCTTTGATGAAAGGTGTAGGAATGATGTGGATTCAAAAGTTTATAGGTTTCTCTATGCATGTGGGATACCATTCAATGTTCTTTGCTCACGTTATTGGCATGAAATGGTTTCTGCCATAAATGATGCCCCTAAAGTATACAAGAGCCTTGGGTATGACAAGGCTAGAATCGTTGGACTTGATCATGAAAAAGAAAAAATATCACATTCTTTGAATAGAATGACAAGTTCTTGGACTGACCATGGGATGTCCACTGTATCTGATAGATGGACAAATGTAAAAGGCAAGCCATTGATAAGTGTTCTTGCTATGTCTGTTAGTGGTGCCATCTTTCTTTCAGCATATGATTACTCAGACAAGTTCAAGACCGACATCAACATTGCAGAACCATTACTTGAAACAATTGAGCATGTTGGGCCATTCATTGTCATCCAAGTCATCACTGATAATGCTCCTAATTGTAAGGCAGCGGGAGCAATTATTGAGGATAAATACCCCAACATATTTTGGTCTGGGTGTTTGGTTCACACAATGAACCTTTTGATGCATGATATTTTTAAGAACAAAAATGAACAATACAAATGGATTGGTGATTTGTACAAGAGGCAAAGAAATGATAAAATTTATTACAAATCATAGCAATACCCATGGCCTTCTCCGCAGTCACTCAAGATTGGAGTTGTTGAAGATTGTGAGGACTAGATTTTGTAGCTATTACCTCACCTTTAGGTGCCTTTTGAAGGTAAGAGAGTCATTGGCTAGCATGGTATCAAGTCTACACTGGCAGGTATTAAAGGAAAGGGCTACAAATGCAACTGACAGGCAAGGTTTTGAACAGGTGGAGGAGACCGCTCTTGATACTATGTTTTGGGCACGTGTGAGGCGAGTATTGGATTTCACCAAGGTCATTTATCACATAATTCGGTTTGCAGATATAGATAAACCAGTGATTGGTGAGGTGTATGAGCAGATGGATACCATGTTGGAGCAAATAAAAGATATTGTTCATAAAAATGATCCCAACTTGTATAAACTGATTCACGATTGTGTGTGTATATGATGGGATAAACTTAATGTTCCACTACAATGCTTGGCATATATCCTTACGCCAAAATGGTACTTTGCATCTTGGTTGGGCCAACCTGCACGAGGGGGTCGGATTAGGGTCAAACCCCATATAGATTAAGAGGTATTTACAGGATATTGGCAAGCATTAGAAAAGTTGATACCTGTCAGGTAGGAATGTGCTAATATGCGTCTTGAATTAGGCAGATACTTCAATTGCACTGGTTTGTTTGGTACCTTTCATGCAATGGAAGATAGAGACAGATTGGATGCTCACATGGTGGGAATCATATGGTGGCCAGGGACTTTTGCCAAAATTGGCAAAAAAAGTTCTCTCACAGGTTGTGAATACTTCTTCTGCAGAGAGGTGTTGGAGCACCTACAGCTTCATATATAATGTGAAAAGAAACAGACTCAATGAAAACTGGGCAAAAAGCTTGGTTTATGTGGACTACAACTTGAGGTTGTTGAGTCATTATTATGATCGGGCTTATGAGGATCCAACATATAAAATTTGGGACAACCACCCAGAGGATGATATTTTGGAAGATGGCACTATACATCTTGAAGAACTAGAAGCGAAACTTATGAGAGAGGAAGATGAAGCAATAACCATGCCACCTCCACCATCCAGTAGCAATGCTCGAGTTCCGAGTCTTGTTCCTTTGTTGTTGTCGCCTCCATCTACACCTTCACGTGGAGTGCATGTGCTTTTTGGTTCTGGTCGTCGGTCTGTGCAGGAGGAGACTCCTAGAAGACCACCACGACCTCCTCATACACCAGAGACTTCTCGTGGCAAGGGCCACATGAAGTAGTAGGTAATAGATTTACAGTTTACTTGTCTTTTCTACTTTCTATTAGTTTTCATAACTGTTGAGTCTTGAATCTTTCATATTTATTATGTATTTTTTGTAAACAATATATGACAATTTAAGTTTGATGTTTGAAGTTGGCAATTATAACTCATTGGTAATGATTCTGAATTATGAATATAATGCTTCATGATAGTTGTTTCATTTCATTTCATAATTCATTTTATAACATTTCATTTCACGTTAGATATTATTTCTTGTAATGGTTAAACTTAGCTTACAAGTACAACTTTGGTGATCAATGATTATAAATGTTATATATTGAATTTTCAATTTTGAAAGCTTGAAGTTGAAACTTTAAGATTGATGAATCATGATTCATGAGATTCAATATGTTGTATCTTACTAACTTGTGGACGTGGTTGATGAAGATTATAACTTCTAGATGATTGATGTTATATGGTTCAATGATCAATCTATGTTTTTTTTTATGTTTTTTATATCTAATTCATCATTCTATATGTTTTTGTTGACATATATGTATCAAAATATAAAAAATGTATATATTGTATAAAAATCGCTCCGGGATTTGCTCCCAAACCGGGAGCTTTTGAAAATGTCACTCCTGCACCCATTTTTCGCTCCCGCTCCCAACGAACACTGACACATACATACAAATCATGAACTAAAATAAGCTGAGACAATCACACAAGGGACACTGTTATTTTTGGACAATCGTTCCCGGAAAAACCCAATTCGGGAAAACCGGTGCAACATATGAAGGTTTTGTATTATTAAGCAAATTTCTGAATATACCTAGGGTTCCAAATCTAGCTCACCCAACAGAGAATAAACCTGGCAGAAGGACCTATATCCAGAGACAGATATTTGGCAATTCTAACCACTGGATGATCAAACCCCCACAGATGACAATGTTGTTCCCAGTGCTGGGCAGCGATGGGTGCTCCAAGCTCTGCGCTGGAACTTCGCCACCTCCTCTAGGAGCTGCGTCACCCTTCTAGTGAGCCTACTTTGCTCACTATTCGATATGCTAAATGACTGGTTTCTCTACCCCACAAAAAAACCGCATCGCTGCCTCTAAGGGACTGCGTCAGCCCCTCTAACTTTTGCGGCACCCTCTCTGGAGCTGTGTTGTTTCTCCTGCTACTGCGCTTCCTCTTTGCTATGTATTCCCTCTGTCGAACTGCCCCTCTCTCACTGCAACTCAGATCACTCAGCTCGACTTTTTCAGCAAACCACGCCCCAGAAAAATCAAACTCTTTTATGTGTTGGTGTATCTTCAATTGACCCTCAAGCCTCCTCTTATACTTTTCCTATTCATGAATCAATGACTGTGATCTAATCTCTAATCAACAAGATTGATTTAAAACAAACTTGATCCATGTCACTTAGAAGTTTCTCACACATATTTTTATTAATATCCATTAATATTTTTATTTTCCTAAGTTTAGACTTAGGAACTCATTAAAAATATTATTTATTTTAATAACTCCTCATTCGGGTGGAATTTATCCAAACGATTCTGGGTTCTGAAGATCTCATGTGTTCTAGCCCCTCCACAAAATTTCGGAGCTAGAGCACATTCGATGCTATCCAAAATCAACAGGCAGTGGCAGTGCCAACATCAACACAGATGCAGAAATTCAGAGGGAGTTGTAGTATGGATGCAGTGTTGACAATGGCAGTGTGAGTAACAGTACAGTTGCAGCAGGAACGCAGTAGTTGGTGGACAGCATGCCAAACATCAACAACGCAAAGGACGATGTTATGAAGTCAGTGTGATGCTTCAGTGGGAGGGATTGCTAGAGCACATTCCTCGCTAAGAGGGAGTGTTGATTTCTGGTAGCATCAGATGTGCTCTAAGTCTCAAATTTTGTAGGGAGGCTTGGGCACATGTTTTCCAAAGAATCTAGAAAGCGTTTTGGGAAAATGCACTCGGAGACAGTTTTATTAAAAAAATTAATTATTTTTAATGGGACCCTAAGTCTAAACTTAGCAAATTAAAATAATTAATGGGTATTAATCTAATTGTGGGTGTAACTTCTAGAAGAAGATGAGGATCAAGCAAAAATGATCTTAGCCGTTGATTAACGTCTAATCTGGGCTGTTGAATGTCAACAAGGAGATTATTTAAGGAGGCTTGAGGGTCATTTGGAAGACACAGAGAGAGTTGATCAGTCAAATCGAATTGCTGGAGCTAGAGGCAACACAGTGATTTGTAGTGATCATGCAATGAGGGGCAGAGGGAGTTTTGGCTGGAGGGTCTTCTCCAGAGCTAAGGATACTCAGTAGAAAGCAAAGAGACACATAGAGGAGGCAGCACAGAGGCCAAAGAGGGTGACACGGAACTAGGAAGGGCTCACACAGGGCCCATGCGGAGCAGCACGGAGCCTCATATGGCAGAAGTCTGAAATTTGCTGGGGTACTGGATATTTTGAGTCGGGAGGGTTGGAATCGACTCCAAAGGGCAAATCAATTCCTAGCAGAGGTGACACAATGCCTTAGAGGCTGACGCAAGGCAACGCAGAAGTAGTCGGGGAACTCGTTGGTTAACTTGCCTAATCAGTCGGGACTTGCAATCTAGAGTGAGGTAGTCTCACTAATTTCTTATGCCGAGTAACATTCCCTGTAACTGGATTGCCGGGAAGGCATCCAAAAGTTGTATTCAGAAATACTTCAGCTTAACAATAAAAACCCTCAGATCTATTGCACCGGTTTTGCCGCATTGGCTTTTTTCTAGGGACATTTGTCCAAAAACAACTGTGTCATTTGTGCTGTATCTTTCTCTATTGTTCAGTTTCTTGTTTTGACATATTATTTAATTGATGTAGGCTGCAGTGTATGTATTTCGATGTTTGGCATAGGACGTTGCAAGTAACTTGTTCATGTAAAATCTACCAAGTAGGAGAAATACCATTAGTTGCTACAGTAGGGATTCTCAGGTTTAAGGAATTTTGACAAATAAGAGTTTCGAAAATGGTTTGATGCCTTGCTTGAGATGTGTTGTCATCATGGAGAACTGCTTTAATGAGAACTTGTTCAAGGATGTAGTGATCTTCATCATGCCCTTTGTCAACCTTAGCTCTGATTCCATGTTGAGAAATCAATAGAGCTACAATTGAAGTGATTTCTCTTAGACTTGATAACTGCTTGTGATCTTTTACTTTTCTTGATTATTAGCTTCTTCTTCTCTTAGTATTATGTTGTTCTTATCATCAAAGAACTACTAAAACATGAAGATCAATAGTACACAAGGAGTCAGGACACAAGATGTAGGCTGCTAACCAGGGCCAAAACCTCTCCTAGAGAGGAAAACCCACAAAAATATCCTCTTCTTATAGATTCTACACATGCCGAATAACAAGACCTCTAGACCAAGACCAAGTCAAACCTTCTGGAGGATGAGCTTCTTCTTACCAAGTCAAACCAAGTCAAATCTCTTCTAATCGCAGAACTTTGACCCCCAGCCGTAGATTTCTGCCCTTAGTGCAGGTCTGAAATTTTGGCCCCCTTCAACTAGCTGCAACCAATGTTTTAAAACTCCGACTCCGACTCCGACTCGGTCGAGGATCGACTCCGACCCAGTCGAGGATCGACTCCGACTTCGACTCCGAAACTGTAATGACTCAGCCGGCTCGATTTCATTGACTCGGTCGTTGTAAAAAATACATTAAATATTTATTTTTTTTATAAAAAAACATAATTTTAAAGATTATAAACATAATTTTAAAGATTTTCATTCATGTTTCCAAACACACAACGTTATAATATAGATGGAAGACAACATATGATCAAAGTAGGCTCATGAACCAATCCATTATATCAAGATTCAAAATGGTACCCAGTGCACTGTCCAATGGCAATACATAGTCAACTGTTATACATGATCAAAGACTCAAAACAAAAAACACATAACCAAGGAGGCTAGAAATGGCCTCTACAACAAAAGTAAACTGTGAGTCGTGACCAGACTCCAGTACTAGTACTACTGGCTAGTAGCTACTGCCAGAGGAGCCAAGATCATGTCGATCGACCTCTGGATCATCATCAGAGTCAGATAGGGGGCCCCATGGCTCCTCCTCATCATCATCTCCTCCAACTGCAACTGTAGAAGTGGTACCACTAGCAGGCTGTGCAACTGCAGCAGATGCAAGCTGAGATAGAGTAGATATGCGGCTGCGCTTCTGTTGTGGCTGAGCAGAGGACGCACCTACAACTGGAGTCCTTGCTGGCTATGAGACTGAGGCTGGTGGATTGGGATCTGCATTCTACTGAACATCATGTTCAAGTTCAACTGATATCTCGATATCTAAATCTAAATGAATATCCTCATCAGGATCAAACTCTGTTGGACGACTCTCCGCTACCCAATTTGATGTTGGATCAATATCTTCCAACACAATGGGATATGAATCAGGTCTTTTGTTCAGCAATTGGTTTCGTCTGAGCCGGAGGTTGTATTGGACATAAACTACATCATTTAACCGTTTTTGATCCAAACGGTTTCTCTTCTTTGTGTGAATCCTCTCAAAGACAGACCAATTGCACTCACACCCAGCTGCACTGCAAGTTTGACTCAAAATACGAGTTGCAAACCTTTGCAATTCAGGACAATGGCCACCAAAGGCCTCCTACCATTGTGCTGCAAAAAACATAGGAGTGTAATGAGTTAGCTCAACAAAATTACAAATTATATCGAACTTTCAAATTATAAATGATTTAACAAACTTTAAAAAAAAAGTAAAACTATTAAGAATTTGAAAATTGAATTTTTTTTTTACCTGGCTCATCTGCTTCTCTTGCAATCTTTGCTAGGTTCTTCCCAAAGGTACCTGAGGCATTGCTGAAGGTTGTGACCTGTTGGTGTATCTCCAGCTGATCAGACTCCAATGGGATCATGCGATCAATGCAATCAATCAGTCCATCTCTGACCTCCCCCCTCAAAGCTCCTGACTCCTTAGCTTTATAATGATACCGTAGGTTCAAAAAATACCCAGCTGCATGTATAGGGAAATGGAGTTGATTGTTCCATCTTTCAGGCCCATACTTTGCCACTCTATCCTTGTATACTGTCTTTATTTGCTCCTTGCTTGATCCATAGCCTCATAAATAAAGCCCATAGCCAACATTTCCCCATCCACCAACCGCAACACCTTAACAAGGGCTCAATAAACTTCACAATCTCTGCTGCCTTTCTCCAAAAAGTTTCTTCATAGACTTTCTTTTTCAATTCTTTGCCTTTCTATTTGTTAGACCAATTGCTTTGATTCCATTCATCACTGAAAAACATCTTTTGCAAGTTTCTATGTTGGGAAAGCATAGATTGCAATGTCAAAAAATGTGTAGCAAATCTAGTGATGGCAGGCCTAACAATATCCTTGCTCCCAGTGTGTTTCCTCATGAGGCTCAAAATCAATGTATGATTGTAGATAAATTTTGTTATGCTTTTGGCATGATCTATAGTGTTTTTGACCCAATCTATTTTTCCAATATCCTCAAGCATGAGGTCTATGCAATGTGCAGCACATGGGGTCCAAAAGATGGTCTTGTGTTTTTCCTCTAACAGTTTACCAGCAAGAACATAGTTAGAGGCATTATCTATGATGATTTGAACAACATTAGCCACCCCCACCTCCTCAACAACCTCATCCAATAGCTGAAACAACAAGTGGCCATCTTTTACCTTATCAGATGCATCAACTCATTTTAAGAACATGGTTCCCTGTGGGCAGAAGACAAGAAAGTTTATGATGGTACGATTTCTTTGATCAGTCCATTCATCTGACATGATGGTACATCCTGTTCTTGCTCATGAGTCCTTGAACTCTTTCAAATACTCATTAATGGATTGAATTTCTTTCTGCAAACGATACCCCCTTAGCTCATGCATAGTAGGGCCTTTGAAGCCTTTTCCAGCAGCATGTATGGCATCAAACATAGGCTCATAATATGGTGAACGAGCAGCATTAAAGGGGTTATCAGCATCATACCACCATCTAGCTATGTACTCACAAGCAGTCTCCCTCAATTCTTTCTTCCAATGGTCATCTAAAGTGGGCTGCATTTGACTTCTACTAACTTCAGGACCATGTGCATCTGATGGAGAGGAGGGAGTGAAATAACTTTTGATAGTCGCATCACTGTTTTTCATTCTACCCTTTCCCTTATCTTGAACATAACCAAAAGAGGGAGGAACATATTAGAAAGGGTTGGATGTATCAGTTTGAGGGATAGAGGAAGAACCCTCAAAATCATAATGGGGGTTGGTAGCCATCATTT
>APFE030066302.1:0-39840 GCA_000404065.3 Pinus taeda
TTGATTTTCGAAATATCTCTTTCACTTTTACTGCTACCGAAAAAATCACTTACCCTCCACCTTCTTCTTTACAAATTTATCACACTACTCAAGCTATCGTTAATTCCCCTTTAAGTACACTGTGTACCACAATCATTGCTTTAAATCCACCACCTCCCCCACCTCCAGTTATGGCTGCCCGATATGCACCTCTTTGCATGCCCGCTGATTATCAAACCAAAATACCTTTCCTTGATGGAACCCAAACCATTACAGCTCAGTAGCATGTAGACAAAATGAATGATTTCTTTGACCTCCATGAAGTTGAAATTGAAGATGTGATGATGAGGCTATTTGTACAAAGTTTTGGAGGAGAAGTTTGAAAATGGTTCAGAGCCCTACCAGAAACTTCTATCACTATGGATTTGATACTAATATGGCATATTAGTTGCGCGAACGTGATCCTACAGCTCTAGAAGACATGCAAAATAATGTTGTGAGCGTAGAAGCAAACTTGTTGGCCAAAAGAGCAAGAATGAGATCCGAGAAAAGAGTGACCATTAAAGAAGAAGCATCTACTTCGGATGTAAAAATGGATACACTGATTCGAACAATGGAAAGGATGGTTGACCAGTTATGCATCACAGATAGACCTGAACCTCAGATCCAGAATCCCAATTTTAGAGGCCAGCAGCAGCCCCAATTCCAAATCAAGCAAAGAGAACAAAAAGCATTAGAACAACCAGCACAACAACAACAACAAACCTGAACTCCCTTACTGCAGAATTATGTTCAAGGAATGGAAGAAGAAGATGAGGAAGATCCGGTAATTGAAACAAATCAATTTTTCATTGTTGATGGTATGCCCATATTTCTAACCAAATATGAAGAGTATGCAGAGAGTTTTGACATTCAAAAGGATGAAGATTACATCTTGGCAAATGATATTGTTTTGGAGGTCAATTCTGATGATTATCAACATGGTTACATGAATGCTTTGAGTGCACAGCAAAGGAAATACCCTTTAAGGAGCAGATATGTACCGGTCAGTCCTATTCAGAAGAGAAAGGATGTTCTGTCAAATAATGTCCCCTCAAACAATAAGAAGAAGGGAAAGGAGCTTGCTGATCAGAATCCTAGCAAGGTACCATCAACAAGTACATCTGCAAATGAGAAAAACAATTAGCACAAGGATAGTGCAACGAAGGAGCAAACAGAAAAGAGAGACATCGATGTCAAAGAGGTAGAAAAAGTCTCATCTTTTAATTTAGAAATTGAAATTGCTAAATTGAAAGTGTCAATTCCTTAGACTAAACTTGTTAAGAATAGCAACTACAAGCATCATGTATCTAGAATACTGCAAATTGATCCTTTGTCTGACTTGGTGAATGTTGAGGATGATCATCCTGAACTTATTTTTGGTCCAGCTATAGAAGGTAAGCTAGAAGATAGTTAAGTCCCGCCCTTTTATTTGAGTCTTAGACTACATGAGTATATTCTCCATAATGATATGCTTGATTCCGGAGCTTCCCACAATTTTATGCCCAAGGCCATCATGGAAAATATGGGCCTGGATATCACCCAGAAATATCATGATTTGTACTCATTTGATTCAAGTAGAGTTCACTGCATTGGTCTCATAAAAGATTTAATGGTTTCTTTAGATCAAATCCCAGCCAAAAATGTCTGGATGGATGTGGTAGTAGTTGATATACCACCATGATTCGGTATGCTCTAATCTAGATCGTGGGGAGGAAAACTCAAAGGCACTTTACAACTTGACTTCTCTTATGCTACAATTCCTATTTTCGATCAATTGAGGAAGTTGTACTAGGAAAAGAAAATGAAGTGTTATGATCACTAGTAAAGAGAAGCCTGTGAACCATCGATAAATCATGTACATACTGATTTAGAGTCTTTTGTTTTGTACTCTGATAGTGGACTGAATGATGTAGATATTTAGCAAGTTGTAGAAGTAGATGATGTACCACAAATTTCCGAGAGTTTTAGAGCTGTTCTTAATCAAGTAAAAGAAAAAATAGCAATTTCTTCTAAGCATCCTCCACAGCATTAGAAGGTCAGTGAAGAGTAGAAAAATGAAGTAATCAGCAGAGGTAAGGTTGAAAATAAAGTAGAATTCGAACATCTAGAAGATGAAACTGACCTTTGGAGAATGGACTTCGATGGTGCTTTGGGTAAAGACGGTGCAGGTATTGGAATTTGGATTCGAAGTCCTGCTTTTCAGCCTGGCAAAGTCCCAAGTAAGATTAGAGTATGTTCCTACAAATTAGCTTTTGAGTGCTCTAATAATGAAGCAGAGTATGAGGCATTGATTATAGGTCTAAAAATTTTGAAGAAACTAGGTGTGAAAAGGATTCCTGTTTATGGTGATTCAGAACTGGTGATTAAACAAGTAAAAGAATATCAAGCGAAGCATCTGTGGATGAGAGCTTACAGGAACACCATTCTCGATATTTTGAAATTGTTTCTGGAATACACCTTGACAGCAGTGCTGCGAAGTCAAAACATCATTGCTGATTCACTCGCTACAGCAGCAAGAAATTTGAAAATTCTAATGAATTCTAGCAATAAATTTGAAATTCATGTCAAACATAGGCCTACTGTTCCTGATAATTTGAGATATTGGCAAGTTTTTTGGGATGACAATGAAATTAATGCCTTTTTGCAGAATGAAGGGAAGTTTAAGAATGCCTTCATTGATAATGTTTGTGATTCTGATGAATAAGACATTGAGGTAAATGAGATGGATGTCTTACAGCTAAAGGATAATGTTATTCCTAGAGGTCTCATACCTTTAGAGGAGTTGCTTAATCAAGATGAGGTGGCGAGAAAACAAACCTTGGTTCCTACAGACAAGGGAGTTGAATATGTAAATCTTGGAACAACAGACCAGCCCAAGCTTGTAAAGTTATCAAAAACATTGTCTCCTGAATCAAAGGCTAAGTATGTTAAGTTGCTTTCTGAATTTTCTAATGTTTTTGCGTGGGATTATTCAGATTTGAAAGTGTATGACAAGAACATCATTCAGCATATTATTCCTATCAAGCCAGATCAAAAACCTTTTAGAAAAAAGTTGAGGAGAATCAATCCAAAGTTGCTGCCATCCATTGAGAAAGAGGTAAATAGATTGTTTAAAGCTGGTATCATTGTTCCAATTAGATTTTCTGATTGGATTTCAAATTTGGTCCTGGTACGAAAGAAGACCAGAGAGATAAGGTTGTGCATTAATTTCTAGAACCTCAATACAGTATCCTTGAAGGATAATTACCCTCTTCCTAAGATGGACCATATTCTACAAAGAGTAGTTGGAGCATCACGGATGTCACTACTAGATGACTACTTGGGTTATAATCAGATCTTGGTGCATGAAAAGGACCAAGACAAAACAACCTTCACAACACCATGGGGAACTTTTTAGTATGCCAAGATGCCATTTGGGCTGAAGAATGTTGGAGCTACTTTTCAGCAGGCAATGGACATAGCTTTCGCTAATGAGAAGGATGTCTTCTTGGTAGTCTATTTAGATGATTTGACAGTATTTTCTAGTTCTGATGATGAGCATTTACACCACCTACGGATTGTTTTTCAGAAATGCAGGAAGTTCGAGAATTCTTTAAATCCAAAGAAGAGTATTTTTTCCATGGAGGAAGGTAAACTCCTTAGTCTATAATTTCCAAAGATGCTATTCACATTGATCCTTAAAGGGTGGAGGAAATCTAGCAAATAGACTTTCCACGCAACAAAAAGGAGATTCAAGCTTTCAACGGTAAGATGAACTTCTTACGCATATTTTTACCAAATTTGGCTGAGCATTTACATGAGTTGACTAATATGTTGAAGAAGGACAAAACTTTGAAATGGACCGAGGACGCCATGAAATCTTTCAACTTGGTAAAGCATGCTCTGACCACAACCCCAGTTTTGATGAGTCCCACTTATACTCATGATTTTATTATATTTTCATTTGCATCTAAGCACACTTTCGCTGTGGTGTTGATGAAAAGAAGGATCAGGTGGAAAAACACATTACTTTTTTCAGTCAGACTATTAGAGATGCTGCTTTGCGCTACAATATCAATGAGAAACAAGCTTTGTCTCTTATAAAGGAATTGAAGGATCTCTGAGCTTACATTTTTCATTCACATATCATTGCATATGTTCCTAACACAACTATCAAAGATGTTCTCATGCAAACTAATTCGGAGGGAAGAAGAGGCAAGTGGATGGCAACAATTTTATATTACGATCTTGAGATTAAGCCTACCAAACTGATCAAAGGTTAAGGCTTGGAAAAACTGATGGATGAGTCGAATTTGCATGCTCTAGACATAAATTTCATTGAAGCAATGTCAAATGATGAAGATGGTGACACACTCATTCAGATATCAAATATGTTTCTCAAATCACCTTGGTATTCTGATATATTATATGTTCTTCAGCATCTTTCACCTCCTCCTAGAATGTCAAGAAGTAAAGGTAGATCACTAAAACTGAAGTCTACAAAATTCTGCATTTTAAACAGTGCTCTCTATTGGAAAGATCCGAGAGGAGTTCTTCTTAATTGTTTGGTTGAAGATGAAGCTAAGAAAGTAATGAATGATTTCCATAGAGGAGATTGTGACAGTCACTTGTTTTGGAAAACAACAGCTAACAAAGTGTTGAGAGCAAGATATTATTAGCCATGTTTGTTTTCAGATTTATATAAGGCAGTCATGAGCTGCCACGAATGTCAAGTTTTTCAAGGAAAAAGGAAGTTGCTTCCTCTTACTCTGAAGCTAGTTGAATTAAATGCACCTTTCTAGCAGTGGGGACTTGATTTCATAGGAGAAATTCATCCTACATCATTAGCACAACACAAATGGATTTTGACAGCTACCAATTACTTCACCAAGTGGATTGAAGCCATTCCGACAAGGCAAGTTATGGACATGATAATTATACAGTTTCTATAGTCTAATATCTTGTCTCGTTTTGGTTTCCCTCACAATATTATTATAGATAATGCAGCAGCATTTAATTCAAAGAGAATGGTCGAGTTTTGCAACAAGTACAATATCACATTGGGTCATTCCACGGCATACTACCCGTAGAGTAATGGACAAGCTAAGTTGTCAAATAAATCCTTGGTGAACATTATTAAGGAAATTTTGGAAGTAAACAAAAAGAATTGGCATCGAAAGCTTGTGGGCCGACAGAGTGAGCAGTAAGAAATCAATAGGTATGTCACCTTTCGAGGTGGTATATGGTACTAATATAGTGTTTCCCACATCCCTTGCAGTCCCGGTCATGAGATTATTACAGGAAGTCGTCAGTGAAGAGGATGATATTCAGCGCAAGATTAATCAAATGATTCACCTTCAGCAAACAAGGGAAGAGGCTTCTCAAAACACTTTCCGACTGCAAGAGAAGATAAAGAAGATTTATGACCGCAAAACCAAGGCAAAAGAGTTTCAACTGGAAGATGTAGTGCTGCGATGGGATGCACAAAATGAAGAAAAATGAAAGCATGGTAAGTTTGACAATCTATGGAAAGGACCATATAAAATCTCAGCCTATCGAGGACATAATGCATTTTTATTAAAGGAAATAGATGGTCAATAATTCTTAGAAGGAGCAGTGAATGGTAGGCTCCTGAAACATTACTACTTCTAATGATGTTCCTAAAGTTGCTTCACCGTCATTGTATATACCAATTTGCTTTCCTTGCAAGATTTCAAGTACAATGTCATCTGAGCTTAGGGCCCGAAGAGAAGGCTATAAAGCTTAAATGATTTGTGCTGAGTTTCGTTGGTTTTTGAGTTAGTTTAGAGTCGGTTGTGAGTCAGTTTTCAGTTTGTATTGAGTCATTATTCTTTAAAATTGTAAAAAAAGGGGGTTTTTCAGTCTTTCATTTGTTTGACCGTATTGGCCCAATCAGCTAGGCACTTGGTCTATGGTGTTCTTGACACCTCCAAGGAGATACCATCCCCAATAAGAACAATGTCAGTGTCAGTATCTGCATACTTCCACCAGGGATCAAATCCGCTCTTTGCATTCTCATTTTAGGGGTCTCATACTGAAATTTTTGCATCATTTCATTAGGTCATGTCAATCTGATCTATTGATGGTTGTCTTATTCTCAGAAAACCAAGTTTTCCCTCATAAGTTACACTTACTGACCCATCTCTATGTTGTATTCAGTCATGGTTTTAGAGTCAAAATCAGTCATGTTTCCATTAGGTCTTAGAGTTCATTTCCAAGGTCAAAAGCATGATTTCAAGTGAAAATAAAGGGCAGCAAAGGTATGAGGATGACAAATAAACCAAGAGTGATTGCTAGTAAGTCATGGTTATTGTACAAATATATTTTTTCAATAATGTAATTTTCATCTCAAAAAAACATGTTTTTGAGATCAAAACAGAGTATTTTTAGTTAATTTATATTTTTATTTATGTAATTCAAGTCAAGTTATGTAATAAGTGATCCCAGTTGCACCAAAAATTTCTCCTTGCTACAAGAAAATGAAACCACTGCAACAATCAGCTCAAATCGAGCATCATCAACCTCAAAAGGGAAAATGAAAGAAAAGGTCTTAAAACAGAGATTTGGAAAAGCTCTAAAACATTAGAAAGTGGGTTTTTCTAATGAAAAATAAAAATCCATCCCGATATAAGATGTCAGACTCCTTTTCCAAGCCTATCACTCTTATTTGATAAAGAGAAAGATAAGCATTGAAGGAGAGAGGAGAATTGAAACAAATTTGTGGCTAAGGAGAAGAGGTGTTGCACACAGGGTAGCTGGAGGTGGCGTTGCGCACAGAGGCTGGAGTGTTGTGCATTGGGCAGTTTCCACCAGTGTAAAACTAAACGGTTTTGCACATAGGGCCAGCAAGGGAAAAAACTCTCTCCTACCACCCAAAAGCATTGTGTTTGCCTTGTTTTTCCCTCAAGCAAGTAAGTGTTACCCCTAAGCTTCAACCTTGGCATTCAATTCATTTACTTGAGGTTAATTTTCTATGCCAAAATTAAAACTCTAAAATTCTTCCATTTATTCCTTAAAAACCCTAACCCTTTCTACAACTCCTTTCACTTATTCCTAAAAAACCCTAATCCCTCCCATATCTCCTTTCACATATTTTCAAAACCCTAACCCCTCCTACACATCCCTACATATACCTTATTCCTTCATCCCCAAAGAAACATCCTAAAACCCTAGTCCCTCTCTCTCATTTTCATAGTTTATACCCTCCTTCTCATTAGTCCACCAATACCACATAAGATCATTTCCCCTTCCCTTATTCCTAATCACCCATACTCACTTCTTCCATACCTTCTCTAGGGTTACATAGCTTCAAAACTTAGCAAACATGGACAAAGAAGACAGAGATTATGAGGAGGATGAAAACAGTGGCAGTGACAATTTAGGAGGTGAAATTCGGCATCAAAGAAAACCACAAAATGGGGGGCAGGATTATCAGGGAAGAACCATCAAAACTCAGAGAGTTGTAGGCCTTCCATTTAGCTGTCACTTGTTTCAGGCACCTAGGGTGTTACGAGTTCTGTGAGCAGGTGGAGAGAGTTTAACACCATCCTGAACTCACCGAGGTTTTTGTAGCCAATCTTCGTGATAACAAGGTGACTCTTTGTGGGGTGAAATTTACAGTTTCATCCTCTATAATTACGTATGCAACAAGGATTCCAAATGTGGGAGACAAATGGTATAAGGCACAAGATTTATATGAACACTATTATGAGCCCTACATCAAATCTAGGTACAAAAATTAAGCAAAGAAGATCTTCCTTTCAGGTTCCTTGAAGATAAGTATGCCCCTATGATGAAGATCATTATGAAATATTTCACATGTGAGGGTGGATTTTGTAGATTGTACACCTATCACATTAGGCTTCTTATGCATATTACAAGGGTGACTATGTTGAACATTCCTTATTTCTTATTCATGAACATCGAAAATATGGTTTACATTAGACAGAAAAAACCATACCCCTAGCAGATGAATAGTCTCTATCACTATTCCCTGATCAAAATGATTGTGCTACATCATCTTAATCTCCTTAACATCTCCTAGGAGACATTCATCACCAATGACACCTTCAGGGGTCCTCAATATCCTCCACCAGTGTCTCAAGAATCAGGAAGAGCTTACAGCAGTGCTCAGGTAAAAAAAGTAGAGAAGATCAAAGAGACTAAAGCCATTGAGGTGCCTAAGACCTACAAGATATATCAGAGGGAGGCAAGAAAATTATTTGCAGCAGATAGGAAAGTGTTTGATCCACTTGGTGTGGAATGGACCTTGCCTTCTTCATCAACTCATAGGAAAATGCTTGCTCCACAGGGTGTGGAAGGGGCTTTGTCTTCTTCATCAACACAGCAGGTACAAGTGCAGCACCTACATAAAGCGAAGGAAAATATGATGGAGGAATGTTTTGATGATAAGGAGGAGAGGGATTTTGATTTGATGGAAGATGATGAACCAGAACAGCCACACATCCATCATGGCATTGAGATAGTTCACTTGGAAGCCCAAGATGAGGCAATAAACGAAAACATCACCATAAGGGAAAAAGATGCACATATCCAAGCACTCGTGGATATCTTGGCGAGAGATAAGTATGTCATTTCATAACTTGAGCAAGAGAACAAGAAGCTAAGTGAAAAAAAAGTCCTCATGGAGCTGGAACTTCTCAAAGCAAAGAGGCAAAGTGACAAGGGCAAATCAACAATGCAAAAGGAAGAAACACCGGTCACCTTGACTACAATTGAGAAGGAAATTGAGGGGGATAGAGAAACTTGGCTTGAGAGGGTCAATTTGCACTTAGAGAAGCTACTAAAAAATTCCAACAAAGACAACCAAATCATCAAGCATGTGGCCTACCATTACTATGGAACAGGAGAAAAAATTGTAATATAAGGGTCAAGCAAATGAAAGCAAGGCTGAGACGGGCACTTAAAGGAAAAAAGGAGGAAGATAGGCTTAGGTTGCTTGTTGAAGCTTCCTTGGCTCATCAATATCCTTGATGGTGGTATTGGCCACAAATTTTGATCAAATTGGGAGGCATTTTTTCCTTTGACAAATTTTGGCAATTTTGACACAGGAAATCTAGCTCTATGCGCAGTGCCACTAGCGTTGCGCTTTTCCTAGGGACACCAAATGGAAAAATAGTTTTAATTTTGGATTCAGAGCAATGATAACATGCACCCTATGCATTTTCTAAGCTTTTGGAGCAGAACTAATCTTCCAAAAGGTCAAAAAACACTCCAAAAATGACCTTTCTGCCCCTTTTTGGACACACAGAAGCAGTATTGGGAAAATCCACTTTTGAGGGATCAAATGAGCTTCAAATGAAGAAATGCAAGATGTTTTGGAATTAAGACTTGGAGATATTTCCAATGAGCTATCATGAGCTCAATTTGGATACTCATAAGACCTCCAAAATAGACCTACAAAACGCGTTGTGCATAGGACCAGTGGCGCTGCGCATAGGACAAAAATTGCATTGAATTGCCATTTCACTGTGCTTTGACTATAATTTTGGATTTTCTCTCATGGAGGGTGTTTTACTAATGTAAATAATGACTAGCCTTGCAAATATGATGGGTAATAAGTATTATAAGATAGATTCATTAGATTAAAAGTAATTTTGAGCACAAATGAATCAGTTTCCTCACTTTTAGAGGCAAGTTGTTAAGATGCCTAGATTCCAGTTTCTTATTTAGTGTTGGTTAGATTAGCTCCTAATCCTATGGATTTGACCCCTAAGGATGGGAGGAGGTTGAATCAATGTCTATATCTTTTTCTTCTTTCTCATTGTAAAGGGTTGGACTCAGTTGGATTCTTATGCTTTGAGTAGACATTATTTTGTATCAATTTTAGCAGGAGATTAATGAAAAGTTGTAGTTATTTCTTTGGGATCCATGTCGTATGATGTTCAGTTCAGTTTTTCTTATGTTTTCATGTTTTAAAATGTATTGTTGATTCCATTTCATCATTTCATGCTCTTTATGTGAATGTATACATGTTTGAAAGGCAGAATCCATAGCTTCTATGCTCTATTTTGGGTAGACATTTCACAGTCTGTGTTTTCTTCAATTTAGGAAGAATCCATGTTTCTCACATGCTCTCTCTAGCTCCTCACCTATCTTGAATCACCTCACCCATCAAAACCTAGAGTGTTGAATCTTGTGCCTACCTTGCCCCATCAAAACCCTACAATTTTGACCTAATTACCTTGCCCAAACTGTCCAGCTCCTCCTAATCTAGCAAAACCCCCTTCAAAATCAAATCAAACCTTGTGCTACTATACCTAACATAATATCATTTTCTTGATCCACTCAGATTGGCTGAGATCCTTACGGAGAGAGCCCTCTCCTGGTCTAGTAGGGCTAGCTACTTGGCTAAGCGTGGTTTGTGGTTACCCTGGCATTGCCTTCTTTCAGCCTGAGGTTCAATCCAGGTGATAACATAGTGTTGACCATACTAGGGAGCGAAAGATTAATCACCCCAGTAATATCTTTCATTTGAATTCCTAAGCTTGTGGATGATGAGTTTTAGAATTTACTAGGCTGAATTGGAAAGTTGTAAAGCAATATATAAAATTCCAAAATTAAGCATATTGGCTTCTTGAAAGTACACCAAATCTAATCCAGATCCAAATCCTCCAACCATTGTCAGTGATCCTCATAAAATTGGGCAGAAATCTAAGAAGACTGCAGGGAAATTAAATTTAGCCGAATAAAAATCAAGTGAGGATTTCATTCCTGGTGTTAATTCACTCCTGGAAAGGTTAGATTCCTTGCAAGACATTGAGTTTGATGTTCATTTTAAGAAAAGTCTATTTCACAGTAAATCTTTAAGTTGGATTGATCAGATAGTTGTTAATTCCTCTATATCTTTTGATAACCCCATTGAAGACTTGTTTTCACAAAGTAAATTAGGGTCACAACTTATTCATACTCTCGATCAATTGCAAAACCTTTCTTTGAACTTAAACACTTGGGTGCAAAATAAGACTCATAGGCCATCATTTGATTTTCGAAATATCTCTTTCACTTCTACTCCTACCCAGAAAATCCCTTACCCTCTGCCTTCTTTTTTACAGATTGATCACACTACTCAAGCTATCGTTAATTCCCCTTTAAGTATACCGTGTACCCCAATCCTTGCTTTAAATCCACCACCTCCCCCACCTCCAATTACGGCTACCCAATATGCACCCCTTGTTTTACCTCAGAATTCTGGTGTCATTCCCATTGATTATCAAACCAAAATACCTTTCCTTGATGGCACCCAAACCATTACAGCTTAGCAAGACGTAGAAAAAATTAATGATTTCTTTGACCTCCATGAAGTTGAAATTGAAGATGTGATGATGAGGCTATTTGTACAAAGTTTTGGAGGAGAAATTCGAAAATGGTTCAGAGCCCTACTAGCAGCTTCTATCACTACTTTACCCATCCTCCATAAACAGTTACTACATCGATGGGAGGTGAATAAAAATCCTCTTCAAATTTTGTCTAAGTATGAGAACATCAAAAAAAATGTTGGCGAGAGTGTGCAAGACTATTGTGTAAGATTTAATGGAGTATACAATGCCATCCCTGCAAACATCAAACCACTGGAGGGATTGGCTTTTCTTACGTTTCCAGATGGATTTGATACTGATATGGCATATCAATTACGTGAACATGATCCTACAACTCTAGAAGAAATGCAAAAGAATGTTGTGAGTGTAGAAGAAAACTTGTTGGCCAAACGAGTAAGAATGAGATCGGAGAAAAGAGTAACCGTTAAAGAAGAGGCATCTATTTCGGATGTAAAAATGGATACACTGATTCGAACAATGGAAAGGATGGTTGACCAGTTATCCATCACAGATAGACCTGAACGTCAGATCCAGAATCCAAATTTTAGAGGCCAGTAATAGCCCCAATTCTAAATCAAGCAAAGAGAACTAAAAGCACCAGAACAACCAGCACAACAACAATAGCAGATCAGAACTCCCTTACAGCAGAATTATATTCAAGGAATGGAAGAAGAAGATGAGGAAGTTCTGGTAATTGAAACAAATCACTTTTTCACTGCTGATGTTATGCCCATATTTCTAACCGAAGATGAAGAGTATGCAGAGAGTTCCTACATTCAAAAGGATGAAGATTACATCTTGGCAAATGATGTTGTTTTGGAGGTCAAGTCTGATGATTATCAACGAGGTTACATGAATGCTTTGAGTGCACAGCAGAGGCAATACAGTTTAAGGGAGATGTACCGGTCAGTCCTATTCATAAGAGAAAGGATGTTCTGTCAAAGAGTGACCCCTCAAACAATCAGAAGAAGGGAAAGCAGCTTGCTGATCAGAATCCTGTCAAATGAGAAAAAAAATTAGCACAAGGATAGTTCAATGAAGGAGCAAACAAATAAGAGAGACATCGATGTGTAGAAAAGGTCTCGTCTTTTAATCTAGAAAGTGAAATTGCTAAATTGAAAGTGTCCATTCCTTTGACGAAATTTGTTAAGAATAGAAACTACAAGCATCATGTATCTAGAATACTACAAATTGATCCTTTGTCTGACATGGTGAATGTTGAGGATGATCATCCTGAACTTATTTTTGGTCCAGCTATAGAAGGTCAGCTAGAAGATTGTGAAGTCCCACCCTTTTAAATGAGCCTTAGACTACATGAGTATATTCTCCATAATGCTATGCTTGATTTCGGAGCTTCCCACAATTTGATGCCCAAGGCCATCATGGAAAAGATGGGCCTAGATATCACTTGGAAATATCATGATTTGTACTATTTTGATTCTGGTAGAGTTCACTGCATTGGTCTCATCAAAGATTTGATGGTTTCTTTAGATCAAATCCCAGCCAAAAATGTCTTGATGGATGTGGTAGTAATTGATATACCACCATTATTCGGTATGCTCTTGTCTAGATCATGGGGAGAAAAACTCAAAGGCACTTTACAACTTGACTTCTCTTATGCTACAATTCCTATTTTTGATCAATTGAGGAAGTTGTACCAGGAAAAGAAAATGAAGTATATGATCACTAGTAAACAGAAGCCTGTGAATCATCCGATAAATGTTGTACATACTAATTCAGAGTCTTTTGTTTTGTACTCTGATAGTGGATTGAATGAGGTAGATATTCAACTTGTAGAAGTAGATGATGTACCAGAAATGTCTAATAGTTTTAGAGCAGTTCTTAATCAAGAAAAAGAAAAAATAGCAATTTCTTCTGAGCAGCGTCCACAACATCAGAAGGTCAGTGAAGAGTAGAAAAATGAAGTAATCAGCGAAGGTAAGTTTGAAAATAAAGAAGAATTCGAACATCTAGAAGATGAAACTAACATTTGGAGCATGGACTTCGATTTTGCTTTGGGTAAAGACGGTGCAGTTATTGGAATTTGGATTCGATGTCCTGCTTTTTAGCCTAAAAAAGTCCCAAGTAATATTAGAGTATGTTCCTACAAATTATCTTTTGAGTGCTCTAATAATGAAGTAGAGTATGAGGCATTGATAATAGGTCTAAAAATTTTGAAGAAACTGGGTGCGAAAAGGATTTCTGTTTATGGTGATTCAGAGTTGGTGATTAAACAAGTAAAAGGAGAATATCAAGCGAAGCATCCGCAGATGAGAGCTTACAGGAACACCATTCTGGATATTTTGAAAATGTTTCCAGAAAACACCTTGACAGCGGTTCCACGAAGTCAAAACATCATTGTTGATTCACTCGCTACAGCAGCAAGCAATTTGAAAATTCCAATGAATTCTAGCAATAAATTTGAAATTCATGTCAAACATAGGTCTATTGTTCCTGATAATCTGAGATATTGGAAAGTTTTTTGGGATGACAATGAAATTAATTCCTTTTTGCAGAATGAAGGGAAGTTTAAGAATGCTTTCAATGATAATGTTTGTGATTCTGATGAACAAGACATTGAGGTAAATGAGATGGGTGTCTTACAGCTAAATGATAATGTTATCCCTAGAGGTCTTATACCTTTAGAGGAGTTGTTTGATCAAGATGATGTAGTGAGAAAACCAACCTTGGTTCCTACAGACAACAGTGTTAAAGATGTGAATCTTGGAATAGCAAACCAACCCAGGCTTGTAAACTTATTAAAAACATTGTCTCCCAAATCAAAGGCTAAGTATGTTAAGTTGCTTTCTGAATTTTCTGATGTTTTTGCATGGGATTATTCAGATTTGAAAGTGTATGACAAGAACATCATTCGGCATACTATTCCTATCAAGCTAGATCAAAAATCTTTTAGAAAAAAGTTGAGGAGAATCAATCCAAAGTTGCTGCCATCCATTGAGAAAGAGGTAAATATATTGTTTAAAGCTGGTATCATTGTTCCAATTAGATTTTCTGATTAGATTTCAAATTTGGTCCCGTTACAAAAGAAGACCGGAGAGATAAGGTTGTGCATTGATTTCCAGAACCTCAATAAAGTATCCTTGAAGGATAATTACCCTCTTCCTAAGATGGACCATATTCTACAAAGAGTAGTTGGAGCATCACGAATGTCACTACTAGATGGCTACTTGGGTTATAGTCAGATTTTGGTACATGAAAAGGACCAAGACAAAACTGCCTTCACAACACCATGGGGAACTTTTCATTATGCCAAGATGCCAATTGGGCTGAAGAATGTTGGAGCTACTTTTTAGTGGACAATGGACATAGCTTTTGCTAATGATAAGGATGTCTTCTTGGTAGTCTATTTAGATGATTTGACAGTATTTTCTAGTTCTGATGATGAGCATTTACACCACCTAAGGATTATTTTTCAGAAATGCAGGAAGTTCGAGATTTATTTAAATCCAAAGAAGAGTATTTTTTCCATGGAGGAAGTTAAACTCCTCGGTCATATAATTTCCAAAGATGGTATTCACATTGATCCTTCAAGGGTGGAGGAAATCCAGCAAATAGACTTTCTGCACAACAAAAAGCAGATTCAAGCTTTCAATGGTAAGATGAACTTCTTATGCAGATTTATACCAAATTTGGCTGAGCATTTATGTGAGTTAACTAATATGTTGAATAAGGACAACATTGTGAAATGGACCGAAGATGCCATGAAATATTTCAGCTTGGTAAAGCTTGCTCTGACCACAGCCCCATTTTTTATCAGTATCACTTATACTCATGATTTTATTATATTTTCATTTGCATCTAAGCACACTTTGGCTGCAGTGTTGATGCAAAATAACAATCAGGTGGAACAAACCATTGCTTTTTTCAGTCAGACTATTAGAGATATTGCTTTGCACTACAATATCATTGAGAAACAATCTATGTCTCTTATAAAGGCATTGAAGGATCTCTAAGTCTACCTTCTGCATTCACATATTATAGCATATGTTCCTAGCGCAACTGTCAAAGATGTTCTCATGCAAACTGATCCGGAGGGAAGAAGAGGAAAGTGGATAGCAGCAATTTTAGATTACAATCTTGAGATTAAGCCTACCAAACTGATCAAAGGTCAAGGCTTGGAAAAACTAATGGCTGAGTCAAATCTGCATGCACTAGACATAAATCTCATTGCAGCAATGTCAAATGATGAAGTGGTGACACACTCATTTAGGTATCAAAGATGTTTCTCAAATCACCTTGGTATTCTGATATATTATATGTTCCTCAATATCTTTCGCCTCCTCCTGGAATGTCAAGAAGTAAAGGTAGATCACTAAAACTGAAATCTGCAAAATTCTGCATTTTAAATAGCGCTCTCTATTCGAAAGATCTAAGAGGGATTCTTCTTAAATGTTTGGTTGAAGATGAGGCTAAGTAGGTAATAAATGATTTCCATAGAGGATATTGTGACAGTCACTTGTTTTGGAAAACAACAGCTAACAAAGTGTTGAGAGCAGGATATTATTGGCCATGTTTGTTTTCAGATTTATATAAGACAGTCATGAGCTGCCTTGAATGTCAAGTTTTTCAAGGAAAAAGGATGTTGCTTCCTGTTCCTCTGAAGCCAGTTGAAGTAAATGCACCTTTCCAGTAGTGGGGACTTTATTTCATAGGAGAAATTCATCCTACATCAGTAGCACGACGTAGATGGATTTTGACAGCTACCAATTACTTCACCAAGTGGATTGAAGCCATTCCGACAAGGCAAGCTATGGACACGGTAATTATTCAGTTTCTAGAGTCTAATATCTTCTCTCATTTTGGATTCCCTCACAATATTCTTATAGATAATGTAACAACATTTAAGTCAAAGAGAATGGTCGAGTTTTGCAACAAGTACAATATCACATTGGTTCATTCCAAAGCATAATACCCTAAAAGCAATGGACTAGCTGAATCGTCAAATAAATACTTGGTGAACACTATTAGGAAAATGTTGGAAGCAAACAAAAATAATTGGCATCGAAAGCTTGTCAATGCCTTGTGGGTCGACAGAGTGAGCAGTAAGAAATCAATAGGTATGTCACCTTTCGAGTTGGTATATGGTACTAATACAGTGTTTCCCACATCCCTTGCAGTCTCGGTCATGAGATTATTACAAGAAGCCGTCAGTGAAGAGGATGATATTCAATGCAGGATTAATCAAATGATTCACCTTCAGCAAACAAGGGAAGGGGTTTCTCGAAACACTTTCCGGCTGCAAGAGAAGATAAAGAATATTTATGAACGCAAAACGAAGGCAAAAAAGTTTCAGTTGGAAGATGTAGTGTTGCGATGGGATGCACGAAATGAAGAAAAAGGAAAGCATGGTAAATTTGACAATCTATGGAAAGGACCGTATAAAATCTCAGCCTATCGAGGACAGAAAGCATTTTTATTAAAGGAAATGGATGGTCAAGAATGCTCAGAAGGACCAGTGAATGGTAGGCTCCTGAAACATTACTACTTCTGATGATGTTCCTGAAGTTGCATCACTGTCATTGTATATACCAATTTGCTTTCCTTGCAAGATTTCAAGTACAATGTCATCTAAGCTTAGGGCTGAAAGAGAAGGCTATAAAGCTTAAATTATTTGTGCTGAGTTTAGTTGGTTTTTGAATCAGTTGTGAGTCAGTTTTTAGTTTGTATTGAGTCATTATTCTTCAAAATTGTAAAAAAAGGGGGTTTTTTAGTCTTTCATTTGTTTGACCGTATTGGCCCAATCAGCTAGGCACTTGGTCTACGCTGTTCTTGACACCTCCAAGGAGCTGCCATCCCCAATAAGGCCAATGTTAGTGTCAGTATCTGCATACTTCCATCAGGGAACAAATCTGCTCTTTGCATTCTCATTTTAGGGGTCTCATACTGAAATTTTTGCATCATTTCATTAGGTTATGTCAAGCTGATCCACTGATGGTTGTCTTCTTCTCAGAAAACCAAGTTTTCCCTCATAAGGTACACTTGCTGACCCATCTCTATGTTGCATTCAGTCATGGTTTCAGAGTCAAAAGCAATCATGTTTCCATTAGGTCTTAGGGTTCATTTTCAAGGTCAAAAGCATGATTTCAAGTGAAAATAAAGGGCAGCAAAGGTATGAGGATGACAAATAAACCAAGAGTGATTGCTAGTAAGTCATGGTTACTGTACAAATATCTTTTTTCACTAATGTAATTTTCATCTCAAAAACATGTTTTTGAGATTAAAACAGAGTATTTTTAGTTAATTTATATTTTTATTTATGTAATTCAAGTCAAGTTATGTAATAAGTGATCCTAGCTACACCAAGCATTTCTCCTTGCTACAAGAAAATGAAACCACTGCAACGATCAGTTCAAATCGAGTATCATCGACCTGAAAAGGGACAATGAAAGAAAAGGTATTAAAACAGAGATTTGGAAAAGGTCTAAAACATTAGAAAGTGTATTTTTCTAATGGAAAATAAAAATCCATCCCTATATAAGATGTCACACTCCTTTTCCAAGCCCATCACTCTTATTTGATAAAGAGCAAGATAAGCATTGAAGGAGAGAGGAGAATTGAAGCAAATTTGTGGCGAAGGAGAAGTGTTGTGCACAGGGCAGCTAGAGGTGGCACTGTGCATGGAGGCTGGAGCGTTGTGCATAGGGCAGTTTCCACCAGCGTAAAACTGAACAGTGTTGTGCATAGGAAAAGGCATTGTGCATAGGAAGAGGCACTACGCATAGGAAGAGGCATTGCGCATAGGGCCAGCAAGGGCCCAAACACTCTCCTGCCAGCCAAAATCATTCTGTTTTCCTTCTTTTTCCCTCAAGAAAGTGTTACCCCTAAGCTTCAACCTTGGCATTCAATTCATTTACTTGAGGTTAATTTGCTACGCCAAAATTAAAACCCAAAAATTCTTCCATTTATTCCTTAAAAACCCTAACCCTTTCTATACCTCCTTTCACTTATTCCTAAAAACCCCTAATCCCTCCCACATCTCCTTTCACCTATTTTCAAAACCCTAACCCCTCCTACATATCCCTCCATATCCCTTATACCTTCATCCCCAAAGCAACATCCTAAAATCCCAGTCCCTCTCTCTCATTTTCATAGTTTATACCCTCCTTCTCATTAGTCCACCAATACCACATAAGATCATTTCCCCTTCCCTTATCCCTAATCACCCATACTCACTCCTTCCATACCTTCTCTAGGGGTACATAGCTTCAAAACTTAGCAAACATGGACAAAGAAGACAGAGATTATGAGGAGGAGGAAAACAATGGCAGTGACAATTTAGGAGGTGAACCTCAGCATCAGAGAAAACCACACAAGGGGGGTGGGATTATCAGGGAAGAACCATCAAAACTCAGAGAGTTTCAGGCCTCTCATTTAGCTGTCACTTGTTTCAGGTACCTAGGGTGTTATGAGTTCTGTGAGCAGGTGGAGAGAGTTCAACACCATCCTGAGCTCACCAGGCTTTTTGTAGCCAATCTCCATAATAACATGGTGACTCTTGCTGGGGTGACATTTACAGTTTCATCCTCCATCATTGCGGATGCAACAAGGATTCCAGATGTGGGAGACAAATGGTGTAAGGCACAATATTTAGATGAACATTATTATGAGCCCTACATCAAATCTAGGTACAGAAATGAAGCAAAGAAGATCTTTCCTTTCAGGTTCCTTGAAGACAAGTATGCCCCTATGATGAAGATCATTATGAAATATTTCACATGTGAGGGTAGATTTTCTAGATTGTACACCTATCACATTAGGCTTCTTATGCATTTTACAAGGGTGAGGATGTTGAACATTCCTTATTTCTTATTCATGAACATCAAAAAGATGGCTTACATTATACAGAAAAAGCCATACCCCCAGCAAATGAATAGTCTCTATCACTCTTCCCTAATCAAGATGATTATGCTACATCATCTTAATCTCCTTAACATCTCCTGGGATACATTCATTTCCAATGATATCTTTAGGTGTCCTCAAATTCCTCCACCAATGTCTCAAGAATTAGGAAGACCTTCCATCAGTGCTCAGGTAAAAAAAGAAGAGAAGGTCAAAGAGACTAAAGCCATTGAGGTTCCTAAGACCTCAAGACATACCAAAGGGAGGCAAAAAAACTTTTTGCAGCATATAGGAAAGTGTTTTCTCCACTTGGTGTGGAAGTTACCTTGCCTTCTTCATTAGCTCATAAGCAATTGCTTGCTCCACAGGGTGTGGAATGGGCTTTGCCTTCTTCATCAACACCAGGTACAAGTGCAGCACCTGCATAAAGGGAAGGAAAATATGTTGGAGGAAATTTTTGATGATGAGGAGGAGAGGGATTTTTATTTGATGGAAGATGATGAACTAGAAAAGCCACACATCCATCATGGCATTGAGACAGTTGACTTGGAAGCCCAAGATGAGGCAACAAACAAAAACATCACCATAAGGGAAAAAGATGCACAGATTCAAGCACTAATGGACAACTTGGCGAGAGCTAAGTATGTCATTTCATACCTTGAGCAAAGAACAAGCAGCTAAGTGAAAAACAAGTCCTCATGGAGCTGGAACTTCTCAAAGCAAAGAGTCAAAGTGACAAGGGCAAATCAACAATGCAAAAGGAAGAAACACTGGTCACCTTGACTACAATTGAGAAGGATATTGAGGGGATATAGAAACTTGGCTAGAGAGGGTCAATTTTCACGTAGAGAAGCTACTACAAAATGCCAACAGGGACAACCAAATCATCAAGCATGTGGCCTACCACTACAGGACCCGGAGCAAAATTTGTAATATAAGGGTCAAGCAAAAGAAAGCAAGGCTGAGACGCGCACTCAAAGGAAAAAAGGAGGGTAGGCTTAGGTTTCTTGCTGAAGCTTCATTGGCTCAACAATATACTTGATGGTGGTATTGGCCACAAATTTTGATCAAATTGGGAGGAATTTTTGCCTTTGACAAATTTTGGTAATTTTGACACAGGAAATCTGGCTCTATGTGCAGCGCCACTGGCGTTGCACTTTTCCTAGGGACACCCAATTGGCAAATGGTTTGAATTTTTTGATTCAGAGCAATGATTATATGCACCCTATGCATTTTCTACGCTTTTGGAGCAAAACTAGTCTTCCAAAAGGTCAAAAAATACTCCAAAAATGACCTTTCTGCACCTTTTTCGAAACACAGAAGCAGTATTGGGAGAATCCACTTTTGAGGGTACAAGTGAGCTTCAAATGAAGAAATGAAAGATGTTTTGGAATGAAGACTTGAAGTGATTTCTAATGAGATATCATGAGCTCAATTTGGATACCGGGAAGGACTCCAAAATTAACCTGCAAAACGTGTTGTGCATAGGACTAGTAGCATTGCGCATAGGACAAAAATTGCACTGAATTGCCATTTCACTGTGCTTTGACTATAATTTTGGATTTTCTCTCATGGAGGGTGTTTTACTAATGTAAATGATGGATAGGCTTGCAAATATGATGGGTAATAAATATTATAAGGTATATTCATTATATTAAAAGTCATTTTAAGTACAAATGAATCAGTTTCCTCACTTTTAGAGGCAAGTTGTTAGGATGCCTAGATTCCAGTTTCTTCTTCAGTGTTGGTTAGATTTTCTCCTCATATTATGGATTCAACCCTTGAGGATGGGAGGAGGTTGAATCAATGTCTATATTATCTTCTTCTTTCTCATTGTAAAGGCTTGGACTCAGCTGGATGCTTATGCTTTGAGTAGACATTATTTTGTATCCGTTTTATCAGGAGATTAATGAAAAGTTGCAACTATTTCTTTAGGATCCATGTCGTATGATGTTCAATTCATTTTTTCTTATGTGTTCATGTGTTAAAATGTATTGTTGATTCCATTTCATCATTTCATGCTCTTTATGTGAATGTATACAAGTTTGAAAGGCGGAACACATAGCTTCTATGTTTTGTTTTGGGTAGACATTTCATAGTCTGTGTTTTGTTTAGTTTAGGAAGAATCCATGTTGCTCACATGCTCTTTATAGCTCCACACCTGTCTTGAATCACCTCACCAATTAAACCCTAGAGTGTTGAGTCTTGTGCCTACCTTGCCCCATCGAAACCCTGCAATTTTGACCTAATTTCCTTGCCCAAACTATCTGGCTCCTCCGATCTAGCAAAACCCCATTCAAAATCAAATCAAACATTGTGCTACTATACCTAGCATAATATCATTTTCTTGATCCAGTCAGCTTGGCTAATATCCTTACGGAGAGAGCCCTCTCCTGGTCTAGTAGGACTAGCTACTTGGCTAAGTGTGGTTTGTGGTTACCTTGGTATTGCCTTCTTTCACCCTGAGGTTCAATCCAGGTGATAACATAGTGGCGACCATACTGGGGAGTGAAAGATTAATCACCCCAGTAATATCTTTCATTTGAATTCTTAAGCTTTTGGATGATGAGTTTTAGAATTTACTAGGCTGAATTGGAAAGTTGTAAAGCAATATATAAAATTCCAAAATTAAGCGTACTAGCTTCTCGAAAGTACACCAGATCTAATCCAAATCCAAATCCTCCAACCAATGTCAGTGACCCCCATAAAATTGGACATAAATCTAATAAGACTGCAGGGAAATTAAATTTAGCCATAGAAAAATCAAGTGAGGATTTCATTCCTGGTGTCAATTCACTCCCAGAAAGGTTAGATTCCTTGCAATACATTGAGTTTGATGTTCATTTTGAGCAAAGTCTATTTCGCAGTAAATCTTCAAGTTGGATTGATCAGATAGTTGTTAATTCCTCTATATCTTTTGATAACCCTGTTGAAGACTTGTTTTCACAAAGTAAATCAGGGTCACAGGTTATTCATACTCTCGATCAGTTGCAAAACCTTTCTTTTAACTTAAACACTTGGGTACAAAATAAGACTCATAGGCCATCTTTTGATTTTTGAAATATCTCTTTCAATTCAACTACTACCCAAAAAATCCCTTACCCTCCACCTTCTTCTTTACAGATTGATCACACTACTCAAGCTATCGTTAATTCGCCTTAAGTATACCGTGTACCCCAATCCTGGCTTTAAATCCACCACCTCCCCCACCTCCAATTATGGTTGCCTGATATGCACCCCTTGTTTTACCTCAGAATTCTGGTGTCATGCTCGCTAATTATCAAACCAAAACACCTTTCCTTGATGGCACCCAAACCATTACAGCACAATAGATTGTAGACAAAATGAATGATTTCTTTGACCTCCATGAAGTTGAAAGTGAAGATGTGACAATGAGGTTATTTGTACAAATTTTTCTAGGAGAAGTTCGAAAATGGTTCAGAACCCTACTAGCAGCTTCTATCACTACTTTACCCATCCTCCATAGACAGTTCCTAGATCGATGGGAGGTGAAGAAAAATCCTCTTCATATTTTTTTTGAGTATGAGAACATCAAAAGAAATGTTGGTGAGAGTGTGAAAGACTATTGTGTAATATTTAATGGAGTATACAATGCTATCCTTGCAAACATCAAACCACCGGAGGGATTCGATTTTCTTAAGTTTCCAGACGGATTTGATACTGATATGGCATATTAGTTGTGTGAATGTGATCCTACAACTCTAGAATACATGTAAAACAATGTTGTGAGTGTAGAAGCAAACATTCTAGCCAAAAGAGCAAGAATGAGATCCAAGAAAAGAGTGACCATTAAAGAAGAAGCATCTACTTCGGATGTAAAAATGGATACACTAATTCGAACAATGGAAAGGATGGTTGACTACTTATCCATCACAGATAGACCTGAACCTCAAATCCGGAATCCAAATTTTAGAGGCTAGCAGCAGCCCCAATTCCAAGTCAAGCAAAGAGAACAAAAAGCACTAGAACAACCAGCACAACAACAACAATAGATCAGAACTCCCTTATAGCAGAATTATGTTCAAGGAATGGAAGAAGAAGATGAGGAAGATCCGGTAATTGAAACAAATCAATTTTTCACTATTGATGGTATGCCCATATTTCTTACTGAAGATCAAGAGTATGCAGAGAGTTTCAACATTCAAAAGGATGAAGATTACATCTTGGCAAATGATGTTGTTTTGGAGGTCGAGTCTGATGATTATCAGTGTGGTTACATGAATGCTTTGATTGCACAGCAGAGGCAATACCTTTTAAGGAGCAGAGATGTACCGGTCAGTCCTATTCAGAAGAGAAAGGATGTTCAGTCAAAGAATGACCCCTCAAACAATCAGAAGAAGGGAAAGGAGCTTGTTGATCAAAATCCTAGCAAGGTACCATCAACAAGTATAGCCGCAAATGAGAAAAACAATTAACACAAGGATAGTGCAACGAAGGAGCAAATAGATAAGAGAGACATCGATGTCAAAGACGTAGAAAAAGTCTCGTATTTTAATCTAGAAAGTGAAATTGCTAAATTGAAAGTGCTCATTCCTTCGACTGAACCTGTTAAGAATGGCAACTACAAGCATCATGTATCTAGAATACTACAAATTGATCCTTTGTCTGACATGGTGAATGTTGAGGATGATCATCCTAAACTTATTTTGGGTCCAACTATAGAAGGTCAGCTAGAAGATAGTGAAGTCCCGCCCTTTTATTTGAGTCTTAGAGTACATGAGTATATTATCCATAATGCTATGCTTGATTCTGGAGCTTACCACAATTTGATGCCCAAGGCCATCATGGCAGAGATGGGCCTGGATATCACCCGGAAATATCATGATTTGTACTCATTTGGTTCTAGTAGAGTTCACTGCATTGGTCTCATCAAAGATTTGGTGGTTTCTTTGGATCAAATCCCAACCAAAAGTGTCTTTATGGATGTGGTAGTAGCTGATATACCGCCACGATTTGGTATGCTCTTGACTAGATCATGGGGAGCAAAACTCAAATGCACTTTACAACTTGACTTCTCTTATGCTACAATTCTTGTTTTCGATCCATTGAGGAAGTTGTACCCGGAAAAGAAAATGAAGTATATGATCACTAGTAAAGAGAAGCCTATGAATCGTCTGATAAATGTTGTACATACTGATTTAGATTCTTTTGTTTTGTACTCTGATAATGGATTGAATGATGTAGATATTTAGCTTGTAGAAGTAGATGATGTACCAGAAACTTCCGAGAGTTTTAGAGCAGTTCTTAATCAAGAAAAATAAAAAACTGGCAATTTCTTCTGATCAACCTCCACAACATCAAAAGGTCAGTGAAGAGTAGAAAAATGAAGTAATCAGCAAAGGTAAGGTTGAAAATAAAGCAAAATTTGAACATCTAGAAGATGAAACCGACCTTTGGAGCATGGACTGCGTTGGTGCTTTGGGTAAAGACGATGCAGGTATTAGAATTTGGATTCGAAGTCCTGCTTTTTAGCTTGACAAATTCCCAAGTAATATTAGAGTATGTTCGTACAAATTAGCTTTTGATCGCTCTAATAATGAAGTGGAGTATGAGGCATTGGTTACAAGTCTAAAATTTTTGAAGAAACTGGGTGCGAAAAGGATTTCTATTTATGGTGATTCAGAGTTGGTGATTAAACAAGTAAAAGGAGAATATCAAGCGAAGCATCTGCAAATGAGAGCTTACAGGAACACCGTTCTAGATATTTTGAAAATGTTTCCAGAAAACACCTTGACAGCGGTGCCACAAAGTCAAAACATCATTGTTGATTCACTCGCTACAGCAGCAAGCAATTTGAAAATTCCAATGAATTCTAGCAATAAATTTGAAATTCATGTCAAACATAGGCCTACTGTTCCTGATAATTTGACATATTGGCAAGTTTTTTGGGATGACAATGAAATTAATGCCTTTTTGCAGAATGAAGGTGTTATCACTCAGGTTGTCCCCTAGGAGGATTCTAAGGAGGGGATACGGCCGAGGTAACCACAGACCAATGTTTTGAATACAGATTCTAGCCAATCTGCATCTAGAGAGGGCTCTCTCTTTATGATTTAGCTTTGTTTGAGGTATTTTCGGCTAGTTATGATGTACAGGGTTTTGTTTTGAGTTTGTTGGATGGTGATCTTGAACAGAACTAGGATGCAAGTATGAACAGCTTATTCCATTGGGCTAATGGAGTTTATGAGGGTGAACAACTGAATATGATTTCTTTCACTAAAGGTGATACTACAAAGCAAGGAAATCAATCTTGGAGCAATTTTATGATCTAGAAATAGATGGAATGAAATCCAGTGGGTGAAGGGTAGTTAAGAATCCTTCATCATGTTGGCAGATGGAAAATGCATGAGCATTATCAAGGAGAAGTAAAGATTTCCTTATTAATATTCAAAGTGAAAGAATTAGTGGAAAGAGGAGCAGCTAAGAATTCTTGTTTATGCTAACTCTGAAGAAAACATAAGTAATAATAGAGATTGAACACAGAGTGTATTTAAACAAATTCTGGGCTATTCTTTTTCTCCATTTCTAATATTATGAAACACATATGAATTTTGCAAACATAGAGAATATAAAACACAGGTTAGAATAACTTATTGATCCATAGAAGGACACAAGAACTCTATAGCAGGACTCAGAAAATCAAATCCACATTCAGATAGTGCAACAACAGTGAACTTCAACAACCTTTATATTAAAAAATCCTCAGAGTTACAGCGCAGTCCAGAAGAGATATCACCAACCCCGAATACATCTCACGGGGAGGTATTTATACAAAAAGGAGTTACAGAATATCTGAAATGGGATAATATCAAGCAATAACTTCATCCATCTACTTTACAGGAGAAGTAAATGAGATAAATGAATGTAGAAGTAAATGTTGGTGTGCTGGCTGTTCAGTTGGTCAGAGATATTTGACTTTTTGAACTGAGTGAGTCGGCTGGTAGCTATCCCTTTATTCTGTGTTCCTGCGTTGCTGTCCCAGCCCTTTCATCTGTGCCTGATTCCGCTTTAACGTGTTTTTTCGTGACTCCCTTCCTCTGTTGTTTTCATTTTTATGATATGTGGCACGTGCATTGAACTTGATTAAATTCAGATGATCAAAAAAGAGAACTAAAATTACCTTGGTAAAACCTCTAACATGCTCTGCCACCATTTGTCTGTTGGCAACTAATGTCTTTGCATTTTTATTAATGTTTCATCCGCTTCAGTATACCTGTAGAAATTGGTCTAGACTTCAAAAAGATGTTTTATTTCATGTTCAATATAGAACAAATTTTCCAATTTGTCATATAAGCTCTATCTAGAGGGAGGTGATATGTCTTCTGAAGTGCTTGATGATGTTGTCATCTGAATGGAAACATATGTATTCACCCTGTGAGCATATTGTTCATGTGTCAACAGTCTCTGATTGCTGGTTACCAAACTCGGGAGACCCTTTTGCTGCAAAACTGTAAACATTTTTGTAAAGGCATTTATTTCTATCTGCATTTCTTGGCACTTTCTCTCCAGATTCTGTATAAATTTCCTCATGGTCAGCACCTTTTTCACTGTCAAAATAGTACATGTTCTGTCCCTGATCTCCAAAGTTGCTAGTTGTTCCCTGGTGTGAGTATTCAAAAAATGAATTAGTCTATTGGCCTGTTCAGGCATGTTTCCCAATGATGCTTTGGCCTTTTGAATCTCTACTTGGGCTATTTCTATTAATTCAATTTGCTAATAGATAGTTTATATTGATTTCCATTGATCAGTGATGGACTGGCCAATCTTAGTCCACAAAATTGTTTTGATTTCTGATAGAGGTTTATGAAGAGAAAGATCTTTCTCCAAGGATTTTACCTTATGTTCCAAGGCCTTTACCTCTTTTTTTTTCTGCCACAGTTATTTTAGATTTATCATAACTTACCTCTAACTTGGGCAGTTTTTCTTTGGCTTCTTTTAGCTCTGCCATTTGGAGTTCTAACTCCTTTATTACCTTCATCATCTCTTCCATGCCCATGCTAGTATCTGGGGCTGTTGTTTTTGCTGCCGCTGAAGCATCTGTGGTTGATGTACCTACTGTTGATGCTGGGACAGTTGGAGGAATTACTGCTGTGACTGTGGGGGGAGCAGTGGTAACTGTTGGCGTTGTTTCAGGTGGCTGGGAGGTCGACTATCCCTGCTTTGCTTGCAATGCTTTCTCCAATTCTTGCTCCATTTCTGTTAGCCTTTGATTCATCTTTATCAACAAATCCATCATGTCTTCTTCTACCTTTTCTTGTGCAAGTTCTGTAGTTTGTGGGTGCATGGTGACAGGCAGCTTCAATTTTTTCCTAAGTGCAGCAATATCTTCTTCCTTTTTCTTTATCAGTGCTTTAATGCCCTTGGCATCCTTGGGATCATGTCCCAGCTCAATAATTATCTCTTCTAAGGTATTTATTCTATTGTATTTAGTTAAGGAAGATATCTTTTCTAATTCCAAATGGGCAGATGTATTGCTTAATGAATCCTTCAAATGGTGGGCCAGCATTGCCTTGTCTGCCAATGTAGCATAGACCATTTCACCAGTTTGTTTGTGCAGCTCAATCTGGTCCATCGGGTGTATATCTTTGGCAAGGACCTCTAGATTTGTTCTTATATAGTCAACTGCTGACTGTGGTTGCTGAACTTTAGGTCTAAAATGACTTAAGATCATTTTTTCCTCCTTAATGTCATATGCTGCCATTAGTCTTTGCTGTTTGGAGGGTGTCATTCTAAGAAATTGATCATAAAGTTGTAGTCTCAATGGCTCATTCTGGGCCTTAATGTCCATGAATGTTCTTTTAATATCAGATTGTTGCTTACTTTGTAGCCTTGAGGAGGAAACTTCCATGCCATGCTGCCTCTCCATTTCTTGCCTGTGAGAGCTGGTGGATGTCTGTTGGCTCGTTGCCCTCTCCTCTCTTGGGTTTTCTACGATTTCTTCAATAATTTCCTCTTCAGGTAGAGGATCTACTCTTTGCCTTTTGGCCTCTAGCTGCTTTTTTTATCCACTTGCAGGTGTGGTCTCTTCTCTGTCCCTTTTCTTGTTTCTTTCCTCATTGACAGGAGTCTGTAATGCTAGTACCTCTGGTGCCTCTTTCTGTAGTGAAGGGGCTTGCCCTTGACCCTGTTCCTTTGATGTGGCAGGCTGATCTGCCATTGTGTGCTACTCTGTATCCACCACCTCTTTACCCTTTGGTATTCTAGCAGTTGGTGTAGTGCTTCCTTGGGCCGGTTGCTGTGAAGTTCCAGCAGTTGATGTGCCTTCTCCGGTTTGTTGTGGCACTTTGAATGACACCTGCCCAAAAGAATCTAGGTCAAGAGTCTTTTCAAGATTTTTCATATTTTGTTCCATTTTCTCTTCCTCAGTGAGTTTTTCAATTAGTGTGCCTTCTACCCACTCATCTCGGTTGGCAAATTGTTCTATTGTAGGGATCTTGCAATGTTCATAGGCTGATAGCCTATATTTTATTTTTCTTGCATTGATAAAGCCATTTGGGTCATAGGGTACCCACCAAAAGCTCCTCTTTAATCTAAATTTTTCACCCAATATCTGTTCGGCCTCTTGCCATCCTTCTTTTTTGTTCATGATGTAGGGGCCTAACTGGTCTCTTAATTTCAATTGAGCCTTTTTCTTGGCACTATGAAAATGAGTAAAATCTGAATTGATAAATTGCCTAAAATATTCTAAGGCAAACAGTCTCATTGGCACATATTTTGGCAGCTTGTAGGGGCACAGCTCACAGCCATATATCCTGATCTCAGTGTGATTCTGGTATAAGTACCAGTCACCTATTTTGTAGCTCTTGGAGAGCTGTAATATTTTCTGCATATCATAAGATAATCTAGGAGGAGGAGCCCTCATCAATAGAGAAGAGGCTGGATAGACAAACATGTAAATAAACTCACAGTAAGAGCAAGGAGAGTTATGGACTTCATGAAAGACTGAGGTCCAAAAAATCACAGACCTCTTTTCTCCTTTGAAGTCCAACTTTCTGATGGGAAATTGGAAATTGTCTGGCTGATAATAGAGGAGCATATGATAGATGTAGGATGAGTACTTGAAGACTCCCTCCCTATCTAGATTCAAGAGCTGGTCATGGATCTTGTTGGCAATGAATTTAGCATAGTTGTATTTGACAGCAGGGGCTGCGCTGGAGTGAATATGGATAATAAGACTAGTGTAGTTTCATCAATATATTCACTTGTCTTGAACCCTAGGATATAAGATATCATATCAACAAGTAATTTACCCACTCCATTGAACCATGCATAGTGAAAAGGAGGTGGCTCTGTGGGTTGACATTTTGGTTTCATAAATACTTTGGCAACTCGAGCTATCTCTGAGCTGGGGAGTTTAGGACCTTCATCAAGCAAGAATTTCATAGTAAGAGGAAACAGAAGCTGAGTTGGTTTGCAGTTTAGCATTTGATTTATGGAGTTAGGAGTTATATGAAAGAGGGTAGTTCTAGATGGATTTTTGACTGCCCTTTGGTTTGGTTCATAGCTTTCACAGCAGAGGTGAATTATCTCAGGGAAAACATTGACAGAGGGGAGGTAGTACATGGGTAGATTTGATTCCCATATCCCATAGAAATCATTTTTGCTTAGGTAACTGTTCCTGAGTTCACAGAATGCTTAGAGATGGTTTCTATCACCAACTAAGTCGTGGATTTGAAAATCCCTATCAGCTAAGGGCAGCCACTCCAATTCCTTATGAGGTGCATTGAGAAGGGCTATATTGAGGGCTACTGGAGCCTCCATTATTCAACTGTTTGTGACTTTGAAACCGTAATTTGGGTTTATGTGGAAAAAATAGGCAAAACCACAGCTTAGTGGACTTCTCTACGGGAATTACACTGTGAAATTGGTTTGTATTTAGCTCAGTGGGCAGAATTTACATGGGGAGATTGAGTTTGTGGGATTCCTTAGCAAAACGGGGAACAACAGTAGGTAAAAGAGGCAGTTTTTGGGGTTTCTTAGAGAATTTGCAAGCCAAATCGAGCTTGAATTTAGTTCAGTGGGCGAATTTGCAGAGAGAGAGGGAGTTTGCAGGATTTCTGGTCAAAATTGGGCAAAATAGTAGTTACAGTGTGTAGTTTTGCAGGTATTTTGATGAATTTAACTTGAATTCCGGTGTTTTTTAGAGATTTTAGTAGAAGAAACTAAAAACACAAGGTTCGGGAACAAATGTAGGTAAATACCTGCTTTAATGGACTTCCTATGCAAAATGCAGGTGGCAGACTGAGCTAGACGACCAATTTGCTGAATAATTTGGCTTGAAAGCGGACTGTGTGATTGAATGATTACTATGGGACGTGAATGGGCATGCACAGGTCACACAAAGAAAACAAACAAAAATGAACAAAAACGATGTTTTCGCGCCTTTTTGACAAAAAATTCGATTTTGGCGGGTTTTGGCGCGCTTCGGTCGGGTGATGTCAGCATGACACATCCTTTGTCGTGTAGCAGGGGTACGACAGCTGACTTGGCGGTTACATGGCGTACACGATGGATGATACAGTGGCGAGGTAAGCATGACATGGTGCTGACGTGGAGGTGATGTCACAGGATAATGTCATCAGGGTTCATCGAGGGCGATAAGCAGTATTCCTCGCACCGCCTTTAGGCCAGGGTGGTATTGGAGGGGGGGGCTTTGATCATGCCGGGAAGTCGACACATGTCCTCTATACAGTGGAAATACTACCCATCCCCTAGACGCTATTGTTTGATGATCGGAGAGGTTCCGATATCCATGTGGGTCGTCGGATCTGTGGGCCATGATCCGACGGTTGGTGGCAAGTGAACATGGCGGCCAGCTATGGCACAGGGACCCACGTTTAATTTAAACACTTTGTAATGTTCCGTGGGGTATAAAACTTTGGTTATTAGGATTTTGCGGGCGCGGTTATTTATTTAACCAGGTGTTAAATCAATTATATGGTTTGTGTATGCGAAGGGGTTATTATAAGTTTCCAAGTGAACCAATAATTCCCGAAAAACTTCGATATATGGTTATAATTTCCAGGAGTCGGGATATTTAGATTTTTTAGGGATTTTTTGTGTATTTTATACAATAAGGGCAGGGAAAATTTATATAGGAACTATATAATAAGGTTAGAATGTTAATATGAAAGGTATGATGTTTAAGCAAAGCACTAAGTTTCAAAAGTGAAAACTTAGGCTATAGGGAGGGTCACAAGGAGAAAGATTTTACACAAGAAATGTGGCTTCTTGGCTCATGGACAAAACATTATCTTTTTGAAACTTTCACCTGAGATGGAGTGGTCTAGGGACTTTGAGTAGATCTCAATATCCTGGGGGGATGTTAGTAAGTGATTGTTGTGAGGGGAATGAGGGGAAGTTAGACATGCAACATTTGATTTGTCACCACACCTTACCATGGAATTCATGATATTCATAAAAGATGACTTATATTAGAGAAAGAAGATCACTCTTGCAATGGCTTCTGTAACATCAAAACTACTTACCCACCCTATTACTCCTAACATTTTTTCTTCATTTTCCTTGGGTGCATTTGAACTAGCAAACCCTGATTCTCTTCTTTTCTTTTAGCTGCCATCCTATCTAAATCTACCCTTATCTCTTCCAAGGGCCCAGATTAAGCAGTTGGGCTCCTTTGCTTCTCTACCTATCTACTTATCTGCCAAGCTTGAACTGTTTGGATAGACCTTTATTCTCTATTCTAAGACAAGTAAATTGAAATATGAACCTGGCCAAGATTAAGTTGTTTGGCCATTCATGAACCATGCTAAGAGTCAGGCAACTGTACATAGTGAAATTCTTCAAAATATGGAACCTTTGCAGCATGGAAAGGATGAACATATTTGGCACTTCTCTAGTCAATCATGAAAAATGAAACCTATTGGTATAGGAACCTAACACATGCCAATATTTGGAAGTGGTGCATCCTGCTGCAAGTGATTCCCATGTTGGATTCTTGGTTTTAGAGGTAACCCCTCAAGTTCCTAACAAATCTTGTCATAAGTGTTAACAAACTCAACCAATTCATGCTTGAGTTTAGAATCACATCCTGTGAAAGCTTCAGATTCAACAATATCTTTAGCTTTAATCATTAACAACACAAAATTTTTATTAGCATTTACAAGCCTTTCCATTTGACTAGCACTAACAAGAGATAAGTTCATCTTCTTACAATGTTCTCTAGCAATATACTCAACTCCATCTTTAAAAAGATGATATTTTTTCTCATGATGATAGGATATGGATTTTCATTCATACAAGTATGAACTCCCTAAAACAATCCTACAAATATCAAGTGGTACAACATCAAGCTCTACCTCATCTACAAAATTAGTAATGATGGAGAATTTAAGGTTACATTTTCTTGTCACTCGTAATTTGGCATCATCATATACCCAACCCAAATCATAAGGTTTTACATGAGGTGTAGTTTCTAAATTAAGTTTCTTGATAATTGCTTCATAGAGAAGATTGACTTGCAATCCACTATCAAATAATGTATCAACCTTTGTATGTTTTGTAATGATCCTAATATGGGAAAGCTCACATCTTTCTTTATCATTTTGGGATTCAATAGGCTTACTATAAGAACTAGTATTTCATTAGAAGCTATACCTTTCATTCCCATGTTGTGATATTGGTTTCATCACTTGAACCAAATCCTAGATCTTGATGACTTGTAGCAACAATCTTTTATTTTCCCTTGTTATTGAACTTCTTTGGTCTAAATTCTCGATGTAATTTCCAATAGTGGTCTTCATCATGGCCATTTTTTGGACAATGTTTACATGTAAGTTTCTCTCCCTCTTTCTTGACAGTAACATTTTTTTTCCTTTGCCTTTAAACTTCTCCTTTCATTTGTATCCAGATTTAAAAGGTTTGTTATTAGTATTTTGAGGAATATTCTTGCCTCTTGATTCTAAATGATTTTCCTAAACACATACTTCATCTAGATTAGTGGGATTAAACATACATATAGTATGTCTCAAATACCTAGGTAATCCACCTATTTATTTAAGGAGAGTATTTTGTGAACTCAAATCAACACCCAAGATTAAATATCTTCTTCTAAATTATTGTGTGTAACTTTGGACACTTTGACCTTTAGCTTGTCTAAATTTTTTTGAATGCATAATTTATTTTTTCATGTAAGCTAATGGATAAAATTGTCTTCTTAATGTAGCTATACAATCATTCCAAGAAGAGATAATTTTACTTTTCTTCAAATCTTCTTGAGTTTTGGCCTCCCACCAAATGAGAGCCGCACCTTCCAAGTGAAGAGAAGAAAGCCAGATATTTGTGACATCATCATCAATATTTTGAATCCTACAATAGACTTCAATTTGATGAACCCAATTATCCAACTTTTCAAAATTCACTTCTCCATTGTACATAAGAAATTAAAACTTGACATCAAGCTTAATAAAAGGAGACTTAGCATGTCCTTTTGGAGATGGAGGAGGAGTAGGTATATGGGATGAAGGAGGTGAAGAAGGAGGTTAGGTTGGAGGTGTATATGGAGGTTAAGGAGGAGGTGGAGGTGGTGGCTTGCTCCTATCACCACCATTACCTTTTGGTTGATTAGAACTTTCTCCTTGCAACCTTGTTGTCCTCTCAATGTACAACACCTTCACCACCTTAGTCATATCATATAAATCCTTTCTAAAATCTCTCTCATCCTTCAACATCAACTCTGGTCCTTGTCCTTCTTCAAGTTCCATGATTTGTGGAGTTTGTGGCCTCCTTCTACCAATTTGAGGGTTTGGCTCTTCAAGTACTCATTCTCCTCTTTTAAATTTAGACCTTGTGATCATTCAATAAAAACACTTGCAAATTTTTTCAAAACCTTCACAAAAGCCATGCTTTGATACGAAACTAATCTGAAATAAAAAATGAAGGTTTCAGTTAAAGTTTTGCAAAGTAGTTTATGTCTTTTAGGTAATTGATCATGATTCCAAAAGAACAAACTATGTTAGATTTTGCATATTTTGAATAGTTAAAATGGATAATAACCAACACCAGAACATAACAAATTGATGATGGAGTTCACCCCTCCTAGGATACATCTTTGAGTCCAACTTCCAATGGTATCCCTTTATATTATATGCACAAATGTTTAAATACATTAACATACAATTCTTAAATCCAAAAATAACATTGTCATTACATCCAAAATTCCCAAAAACCCCTGTGTAGGCTATTCTTAGGCTCAAAAAGGCTAAAAAATTGCCAAGATATGCCTCCTTCTTCAAATAATCTACAAAACACTTTACAAAATTCATTCCCCTACAAATTTGGCAACAATATAGCTCATTGGTGGGTTGGAAAGGCATAGATTTGGCAATTAGCATGTCTTTGGTTTGACCCACAAATTCTCTCGGTCATGTGGCTCCATATAGTCTAGGGTTAAGCGCAAGCGGGGTTCCACGTACCCATATCCCCTAACCATCCGGTGGTAGTTACACATTTTCAACAGAACCATGGGCGAACACTCAATTGCAACGCCCTTCTCCTACACCCCTGCCACATCTCTCACTCGTGGTCACTGTCGTTACACATAATCATGGGTTGGGGCCCTTCCAAAATCTCACCATCGATCATGGGGTTGTCATAAAACCTTGTGTTGGGTCGATTGGGAATTCCCACGGGCCTAACAATATGATAATAAATAAAAGCCCGCCACCTTTGTATAACAAGGAACACTAGTCATACAATGGTAGAGCAGTTTTTTGGTTGATGGGGGGTAAACATTTTGAAACCTGAGGAGGTTTGGTTGGTTGACCTAACCAATTTTGGCCTCATCTAGAGTGCCATGTGGTGCCCTAGGGTTGGGCCATGTTCCACTCTAGGATTTCCCATACCAAAACACCTTCAACCAATAAGAGCACGCTAATTGTTCATGTACAATTGGGCCACATGTCTGCTCCTGATTGGATTTGTACTTCTTGGTCATCTTGCTGATGTCAACAACACGTCAAGTACATAATTCTACATGGCATCTATAAACTGCCCAGTCAACCCTGTAACTTAACTTTTTTACTCTTTTCGAAAAACTTTAGAATACTATAAATTCCTAATATGATTTTAGATTGATGTGATTCAAGTTTCCTTGGAATCAAAATGACGAGCTCTACAATTTGGCATTTGTTTCAGGAGAATTTGATCCCTTTCTTTTTTGATCATATTTGATCCCCTGGATCATTCAATTTCCTTATTGTCTTCATCTTCTTGGTCTATTACAACGTTAGAAAATTCTCCAATCACCTCCATAAACCTTTTAATATTATCTTCATCCTCAAACACTTGCCAATATTTTACATTTTCATGCACTAAGGGTCTATGCCTAACTTCCACTTCATACCTTAGCAGGGGATTTTGTGGGGGTTTGAAAGTGTTAACTAATGTAGCCAAGGAATATGCCATTCTATTTTTTTCCATAGGAAGAAATTTAATATTAAATGCTAAAAATAAATTATCAACTAGATCACACACTTCGTTTCTATAAGATTTCATCCTAGGATGCTTGGTTTGGCATTGATTCTTAATTTGCTTCAGAATCAACTCAGAATCTCCAAAAGTTTTCAAACATTCAATTTTCAAATATCTAGCAGCTTGTGGGACCAACTCTAATTTATCATATTCAACAATGTTGTTTGTAGTGTCAAATTCTAACTTATATGAAAGAGGAATGAGGTTACCTTCAGGGGATTTCGACAATACTCATATTCCATTTCCTTCCTTGGAATAGGCTCCATCAAAGTACAACTTCCACACACAGGCAACTTTTATTTGTTATTGATTGGACTATGAGGGAATTTCCACTTGGGTATCCTCCATACCTTGATCATCCATTTCCAACAAAAAGAATGAAAGGTATTTTTCTTGGCCATACACTGGAGATTTATTCAAATTATATTTTCTGGTGATGGTTTTTACAAACCTAGATTCTTTGTACAACCTATGCTCTTCTCCACCAAATACTAGAATAATGGCATATGTAAGGTCTAGTTTGATAGACCCTCCAAGCTTCATTCCCTAGGATCTGGAGAGAGCATACCAAATCTTGCAGGAATGTCTACAACCACAATATCCATTACCATGCTCTTCACAAGAATTTGAACCAAATTGACTACCAGATCCTTGATCATCCTAAGGAATTTAACTCTTTTGGAATCAAGGGAATACAATTCCTTATATGGTTTCGTTATTTTTAGGCCTAATTATTCCATAACAGTGAAAGGCATACTATTATGAGAGGCTCTTGAATCAAGCATGAAATTATACAACAATAAATCATGGATCACTAAGGTAACATAGAATGGAGGTGTGGAGGGGTATTTCTCCTCCATAGGGGGGAAAATATGACTACAGGACTTTGTTCTTTCAAATTTATATTGTCATCTGATGAGGCAATATGATACACATCCATGAACTCCGAGACTTTTTTTTTATAACTAGGTTGTTTCAACGATTTCACCAAGGGAATGGATATATTGACCTTCTTGAACTATTTATGTAAACTGAAAAAATGGATTCCTATCCACCTTCACCGGCTCAATTGGCTCTTTGTTTTATTGATCAATTGGCTTTCTTTGGAGCATTTTATTTGCATTTGCATATTCAAACTTGGAAATGGTGGGGTGGGAGGTTTCTCCTTTGGTTGTTGGATTAGGGTTGACATGTTTTTTCCCTTTATCAGTTGGTTTTAAGGGGATAGGTTGGACAATTTCTTCACTTTTAACTTATGTCTGGGATCTTTTTTTGGATCTCAAACGGTATCTCCTATGCAATTGTTCTTGCATGACAAAAAACAGACTAATTATAATATGCATCTATCCCTTCTTCATCCAAAGGGATGCTATGACCATCCTCCTCTCCTCCTTGTGCTTCTAGTTCATTTTCTTCTTCTGAGAGAGTAGAGTATTGGTTCTCCTGAACCTCAATACCATATTCAATACTTTATTTATGATCATCTTCTAAATACATGGAGGTTGTATTTTGTCTTATTGGTCCCTTCTTTCTCTTTTCAATATTTGTAAAGGAGGTATCCTATATTGGGGATTGAAGGTTCTGTTAGGGTCTTGATGGATTTGTCGAGGAGGTTTTTTTTCTTCCAACTCTAGCTTGATGATTTTATTTGAAAGGTTTCTAATCAACTTATTCATCTCATCTAACTTCTTCTCTTGGGTATCCCTTGCTTGGTAAAAGGATTTGACTTCTTATTTTCCCATTCTCCTATCACCATTTTCTCCCTTTCCTTTCTACTTCCCTGCAAATGCAAAGTTTGTTGACCTTTAGAGCATCAATATGGATCTAGTCTAGCGCGCCGGATTTCCTCTCTCTAAGGGTAAACCTGACATTTCACTCAAGGGCTCCAACAAACACCACCTTAGCTGTTGTGTATGTAGGTTTAATCTCAGAAGCCAAGCTATTAGACAACTTATTAAATATTTTTATGAACTTTGTGACATCTTCATTGTGTCTTTTCTTTATTGCATTAAATTTGGTCAAGAAATACCCATGGTCTTTCTTCTCTCCCATTTCTTCATAAAAGTGTTTTCCAATTTCTCCCAAGTGTTAATTGAGCTATTTGGTAAGGTATTAAACCATTTTCTAGCCTCCCAATCTAAATATTGGACAAATAGCCTTAATACTAAATGCAAGTTCTTTACATTCAAGTTTTCTACAAATGCATAGAATATCTCAATGTGTTTTTTGGTTGTGACATCATCATCCCCAATGAATCTAGGAAGGAGCTTAAGATAGACTTGGGGCATTGCATTAAAAGGATTTTATAGATTGAGAGTAGCATATCTATTGAGAAATGTGCCTGGGACAACCATATTTTTCAAAGGAGGTTGAAAAAGATTTGTTGCAGGGCCTGGTTGAGAGGTTGGGTGAACCACATTGGAAAACATTTGGTGCAAAATAGCAGTGGGGGTTTGAGATTGACTAGTAAGGATAATATCTTTGACTTATTCAAATTATGGGAAGGTATGATATGAAAAAGGATCATAACTAATAGAGGTTTATTCTGAATCAGGTTTCGAAAAGTAAAAACTAGGTGGGGGAAAACATTCTTCCAAAAACTCTAAAACCCTAGATGAGGCTTCAAGATATTTTATGTTGGATTTATGAGAGCTATAAGATGAGGCCTCTGGGGAAAAACAACAGGCTCTAGATTTCTTGGGATTCTTTCTCTCCAAATTCTCCTTGAGACAATTCTTTATGGGTCAAAGACAAAAGGAATTTTCTTCTATGAGATATCTAAATGGGTATGAGGCCTCCTAAAATCTAGGGTTATAATCTGAGGACCTTGCTAGGTGAGAAATCTCAACCCACACTTTCTTTACTCACCATACAAAAGAAATGTTCAAAAATCATACCCATGGAAATGTTGTAACAACGTTGGGTTAAAATTTCATATAATAAAGTTAATAAAGGAAAAATCACACCAAGGTCATGGGACACGTATTACGAGTTGAATGTTGCACAAAGCATCCTAGTGGGCATCACTTTTTTGTTATTATCGCTAAGGGAAATTGGGAAAGGCTTTGAAAAGGAAAAAAGGAAATATTGGCATTTTATTTATGAAAATAAAGGAAAATAGGAGAAAAGGAAAGTGAAAGGTCACATACTTGCATGAGAAGGAAATTGAAGGAAAAATAGAGGAAATTGAAGAAAATAGAGGAATTGGTGATAATGTTGGGTATGTGTTATATTCATTCCATGACTACTCCCACGTGTCGTATGTCGCATTAAGCCAGTGCCCTGGGATTTTTTTTTTTTTAATGTGAACCCAAGGATGGGGGGCAGACCCAAAGATGCTGGGAGGACCTACCCATGGTTTTTGTGCATAGGTTTTTCGCATGCTTTTTGGCATGATGGTTTTCTTCCCATGGTATTTTGTAGATCTAGTCAAGGGAACTACGATTATGTTCTAATATAGGGTTAATGGGTTGGGGTTTATGAATGCTTCGACATGTATATATATATATGTACTGTAACATTGAAAGGAATATAATGAAAAATCAATCTGGTAGTCCCGATTCTGGGATCCAAGGGAAAATCTATGTGTATATTTATTTTATGTTCTCTCCATTGGATATTTTTTGTTTTAAGAATTCGTTTGCAAGTAATTTTTGCATAGGGTTAAAACCTATAGATAAAAAAGCTTATGAGGATCAGTTCATACCTTTTGTGAGTTTAGTTTTGAAATTAATTTATGAGAGGAGAAAAGCACCAAGAGCAGAAGGAAAGAAAGAAAGCAAAGGAAGGACAAGGAAAGAAAAGGAAGGAAAGGATCAAAAAGGAAAAGTTGGATCAAGTGGCTTCAATGGGAATACTTGCAAGTAACAAGTTGCATGTATGATTTCCTAGGTGGTTTTTGCATGCATTGTTATGAAACCAGCTCACAAAAAGATAGAAAATATAGATCAACGCCTTAGCATTCAGCCTCTTCGAGGGGGCAGCCTCCTTTACATTACACAAATGAATGATTCTCTTATGATTCAAATGAAAAAACCTCCTTTCTATATATAGGAGTCTAAGGAGTCACAATATAACCCAGCTGACCTAACAAATAATATAAAGCCAC
>APFE030066302.1:41731-116528 GCA_000404065.3 Pinus taeda
TGTCAACCTTATAGGTTGTGGAAGGCTAGGGGTAACAACACTTCCATATTTATAGTTGTGATTGGTATGCTTCCTGGTCGCAATAATTTTGCTTTCCATTTTTCTTGCTAACCTGAATGCCTTCTCTAATGAATCAGGTTCCCAAAGGTGAACAACATGTTGGATATTATCCTTTAAAGACCCTATGAACACATCAATCCTATGCTCCTCCGGAATATCTTTTACCCTTATGTTGAATTTTTGTAACTCCTCAATGTGCTCCATTATTGAACCCTTTTGTTTGAGACTTATCAATTGGATAAAAAAAGTGTTTCTTTTGTATCCTCATAATGTGCTATCAATTCTTCCGTAAAAATTGCCCAAGTGATAATTTTTTTACGAGAGCAAAGCCATTTATACCATACAAACTAATTTGGTTCCAAATATAAAGTTGCAATAAGTACATTTTGTGTGTTTTGCACATTATTGAGATCGAAAAATTGCTCCATCTGTAATATCCATGTTGCGGGATCCTTGCCATCAAACTTCCTCATATCATTTTTTGGAATATGGTCGGTCTGTCTACGAAATAATGATTAACATTCTTTTGTTCGCATCATGAGTTTCCTTTGCTACCCTTTCACCATTAGTAAGTATTTCTTGTAGAAAATTTGTCAAATCTATCTTTAAATCTATCTTCAAATCGTCAATCTTAGCTTCCACACCATTCGTCTTAGCTTCCACGCCCTTTATCTTAGATTCCACGCCATTTATCTTAGCTTCTATTAACTTTTGTGAGAGTGAAATTTGTTGCACTTGGTCCTGTAATTTTGATATATCATGTAGCATCTCTTCCTCTTCTTCATGAGTCATGCTAGAGCTTTCAGGTTACGTACTAGGTGTTTACATTTTCTTTCCTTGAGGCATCAGTTACCGATAACAATGTTCTACTATGCCCTTTGAATTCCTTCAAAATAATTTTTCAAACCAAGCTTAAGCAAAAATTTAAAAAAATCTACACATCTTTTTTCACTTTGTAGGAGCTCGATATTTCCTTTCATGTATCTCTATAATTTCGGATCATCCAATTTTAAAATTGTGATCTGCAGTAGCTCTCTATATCCTCTTTCCAATGCCACCAGTCTGATCCCAATTGGATTCTCCAAGGAAGAGTTATGCCAAATCTCCCACAGTTACCTGATTATAGACTAGTTCAGTAGAGCGAACTTGTACGATGTGCCACCTGTCCCTGTTTTGACCTTTGGCTCTAAAAAATATATACAAGAAACTACAGTCAATCCTCTGTCTGTACCTTCTTATGAAATTTCAATCTGATGCTCAGAGAAAAGGTTATGATGATTTTCCCCAGGTCACCTGTTTGGAATGTAATTCAGGAGTCTACAAAAAGTCCAACTTCCTCAGATCATATCTCCACAAATATAATGCGAAAAGCTCTGAAATTCGGACCCGAGGTTCAGTGCGATTTTGTCTCGAATGGGTTTTCATTTTCACTTCTGAAACGTTGCAGAAAAAAAGTTATATCGAAAATTCCACGATGACCTATTTGGAGTAGTGAAACCCTAGAATCCAACCCTCTGATACCAAATGTTATGAAACCAGCTCACAAAAAGGTAGAAAAGATAGATCAACACCTTAAAATTTAGCCTCTTCGAGGGGGCAACCTCATTTACATTGCATAAATGAATGATTCTTTTATGATTCAAATGACAAAACCTCCTTTCTATATATAGGAGTCTATGGAGTCACAATATAACCCGGTCGACCTAACAATAATTATATAAAGGCACAAAAACAACAATAGAGGGATTGTATGGGGCATAGTAATAACAATATGGGGACAATAGGAGCACAAAAATATTAATAAGGGGTACAACTACAATAGTAATGGGGTAATCACTAGTATTATAGGGACCTAGCATGCATGGTATATGCATGTGTGTATTTGGTTATTTGTTGTCAATGGCATGGGTTTTGTTGGGTTTTGATAGTGGTTTTATACTTTCCTTACCATATCCAGATAGTTGTGGTGTGATGGGATTCATTCTTGGTTGAGCTTTGGATTATCAAAATGTTTTGGATCTGGGTGAGGTGGTCTCAGGAAAATCCCAAAGGTAGGGGGTGGAGATGGTTTTCTCCAGAAATCCCTCAACTAGTGGGTGGAGATAGGAAAATTCCTCAAGGGATGGTGAAGGAATTCTAAGGCATCTAAGCTCAGTTTAGTTTTGTGATCTCAAGATCAATTTAGGTGAGATCACAGTAGTGTGAGGGTGAAGGTGGTTTAACCTCTAGATTCCCTTGTTTTTTATGGATTGTTCTACCCCATGAGATCCCACATTCATTCTTGGAATATGGCACGGGGGTGATTGGCTGAAAGAAAGATTTGGTTCAGCCCAATCTATGGTTGGGTGGTATGTGGAAGTCCCTCAATTGGTTGGACTTTGCATATGTAAATAAGAGCTAAGTTCCTCTTGTATTTCATGAGTAAATATACGTTTTGTTATGTGGCTTTAATGATTCTTCTATTATTGTTATTTATTTGGTTAATGCTGGTTATAAGCATGGTTTTATGACAGAGCCAAATTATGGATCTTATCATGTTTGATTGATAAAGGAGGGGTTATTGAATGCATGACCTGATAGATGTTATTGCAACTATTGTGAGAGGGCATTAGTCCTCCTTGCTAAACCTCAAATAAGTTTCAAATCTCTATGTTTAGATATGCATTCATGACCTATAGGTTCCATGTTCATCATGTGTTTGATAGAATTACTATCATGGCTAGGATGGGCTAGGGTGAGTCCCTAACCAAGTTTTGTGTTAAAATCTTTGTAGGTGTGTCATACATAATTTTGGAAAGTCTCATCAAGTTCTGGGAAGTGGTCTAGTGACTAGCCTTGAAAAAATATTGTAGTCGCTCCCTTGCAATATTATGCATGTGACTGGACAATTACAGTCAAATTTAGGCAGTGTTATGCCAAAGGCTGGGGGTGCAGATTAGTGAAAGAGTAAGCTAGCTCAAGGTTAGGGCACCTGGAGGGTTGGTTTAGCTCTTGAGGGTACTATAGCACCTGAGGAAAGTCAATAAAGTCTTGGTATGTTGACTCCATTTCCTTAAGGTGATCTTGGAGGTTGATTCATGTCATAGTAGCTCCTTATCTCATGTTTACCTCGACAGGCTGGTGAAAATGGGTAGATATGAGAGGTGGAATTACAGAGTGGTATTAGAGCACAGTTTAATACTTGGATTGGATGGGATAGATTCCGGTTGTTATGCATGCATTATCATAGTTAAGGTTGTTGGGCATGAGTTCATTGTATGAAGTTTATTTGATTATGATGATGTTGGTACGTTATGATGTTGATGTGTTGGGTGAGGCAGAGAAGGAGGTGCAGATCATCAGAGCAAGGTTACAACACTAGACCTCGAGGTAAGAGGAAATAGGCATACATGTTTGTATGTTGGGTATGTAGGTATGTTGGTTAATCGTTGCTATATTCCTAGTGGCTATATGCGTGCATATCATCTATTGTTATTATGGTTATATATACATGATAGATGTTAGTTAATCAATGTGACCATATGCACACACATCGGATAGTCATGAATGATAGTAAATTGTTTTTATATGCATTGTGGTCATATGCATGATGATTATGGTCATTGCACCTAAGATCTTGATGTTATATGTATCATGCTATATGGATTTTTCTTTGAAGATGGTTATGGTTATGATATTTAGGTATCAGTTGATATACTTGTGATATTGTGTCATACTAATCTAAAATAACTTGTGCAAATGTGGTAGCCTCCCCTAAGATACATTGAGGTATGAGTTTGATTATGTCACTTATTTGGTTTAGCTAACATGTTATGTTTATAATTTGTTTGATTTTTTTATTAAGTGCATGATATGAACATGTGTCTACAAGATTGCATGACCAAATGATATTGTTTTAAGATGGTTGTACTAACTCAATATGTGTTGAGACAGTTGATATGTACTTGAGTGCGAGTAGGTGATGGTTTTAGTATTACGACTATGAATATGAGTTGATTCCAAATTATGACATGGATGTTAGTATTGGTAAACATTGATTTCAAATTAATAGATAGATGTCTTGATATTTGGAGCATATGATTGACATGTATGAGCAGTTGCAAGGCAACACACTTAGTACTAGCATGACAAGGTAATAGTTAATTTTTTTATATAAATATCAACTAGGTGATGTGATAATGCATAGTAAGACTCAATTGTAGCAAGGTAAAAAGTACAAGAAAGGAATTGGGTGAGAATTCCTTTGGATATGTTGGAAACCGTAATTTCAAATGAATGAGTGCATTGCATGAATACAAGAAGTCATCTTAACCTTGATTTTGTTTGACATTATGAGGATATGTGTAACATTCCTGAACATGTATTTGGCATGCATAATAGTTGTTTTCTAATTATGGTTGGATTCATCAAGGAATTGGAGCCCCTTGAGAGATTATATATGTACATGTTCAGTTACAAGTCAACGTTCTTCACACAACAAGGTAAGGTAACTGGTATATTGTTATGTTTATTTATGCACTTACAATTATGTGTTTATGGAAGTATGATGCATGGGATTGCATGGTAGAAGAGGCTCCAATGAAATATTAAAGAAGTCTTAGGTTGAGATTTCCCTTAGAAGAATTGGGAACCCAAGGGGATTCATTCGGGGTGTTTGTTGGGAGTTTTGTGCTTTCGGTCTTTTGTGATTTGTCTGTGCCTGATTTGCAGTTTTGTTTATTTCTAGTGCATGGCCATGCCATTTTGTTTGTGGTGTTGTATTGTTATTGGTTTCCATGATTTGTCTTCTTATTTACTTTTTATTCTTCCTTTTGTGCTTGAGATCCTTGGGAATTGGTTTGGGAAAGAGGAAATTTAATGGAGCTCGGAGGGAGTTGAATGAAACCCAACATGTAATGTAAGACTTGGATGAAACTAGATGCATGAGTAAAGGGAAGTTGAAGGTAAGAATATGACAACTATTTGGATTGGATTAGGTCCATTAGGATATATGGATGGTGGTAGGATAGTCATGATAAAGGAAACAGGAAAGGTGAATTAAATGTATCAGAAGCATCATATGCCTTGGCTATGTTGGGGATTGTTTTTCTCAATGTTATACATGGAGTGCACAGACAAAGGGAGTTATTTTTACCTTGACCTTATGGTAAATGATAATTATGTTATGATCATGATTATGATGATGTCTGTATATGTATAACATATATGTATGTATGTCATTGTCTGACCGGGTCGTCAGGGATCATGTTTTTTTTATGTTGAGGTTTATATATATATATATATATGTAGTTGTCTAACAGGATCATCAGAGATTGTTCTTGTGGAGGAATGATTTCTTATGTTGGTGAATGGCATGAAGAGGTTCTTGGTTTATGAGGAATCAAGTGGAAGAGTATCCTAACAGATCTACAAGGTTAGTATCATGTGAATATGAATTGATATTATGTGATTATACTATGTTTGTGTTTATGATATGGTAGGTAATGTTGAGGGATACATCAACTGAATGAAAGAAGTGTTATTTGTGACATGTTGGACAAGCATGGATAGTGGAAAGACTTTAGAAGCTATGTTTCTTGGTAGAGATAGTGTAGCCTCCAACTGTTCAGTGCTATTGTTGTGTATATGTTATACATGTCGTACCTGTGGTGTTGTGAACATGTGGTATGGCGAGCATGTTGCATATGTAGTAATGTGTACATATGGTATATACGGTCCTGTGTACATATAATGTTGTGTGCATCTTATACAAGTGGTGCTATGTACATATGGTGTTGTGTGCATGTTGTACATGTGGTATTGTGTGCATTTGGTGTTTTGTACATGTTGTAAATGTGGCACTATGTGCATGTGTTGCCATCTACGTGTTGTACAGATAGTATTGTGTACATTGGGTGATGTGTACACCTTGGGCAAGTGGTGTTGTGTACACATTGTGCAGGTGGCACTATGTACATGTGCCATTGTGTACATGTTATACATGTTGTGTTGTGTATATTTGGTATGGTGCTACGGGTATTTCATAGTCATTGTATCATGGTATGTGTATTCATGGTATTGTATTATGTGTATGTATATGTATTGTGTTGTACACTAGGTGTAGGTGCATGTGTCGTGTTGTACGCGAGGTGTAGTTGTATGTGCGGCATTTTGCACTGGTTGTAGGTGTATGTGTTGTGTTGTACACTAGGTGTAGGTTTATGTGTCATGTTGTGCACTAGGTGTAGGTGTATGTGTTGTGTTGTACAACAGGTGTTGGTGTATGTGTTGTGTTGTACATTGTGTATGTGTATGTGTTATACATTGTGATAAGATAGGGAGGTACAAGAATTTCTAGCCCTTATTGTGATATTGAGGGTTGAGGCACTTTGGTCTCAAGATACCCTTGTTGTTGATATTGAGGGTTGCAACAGTTTAGTCTCGAGATAGCCTTATTGCTATTGAGGGTTGAGGCAGTTTAGCCTTGGGATACCCTTGTTGCTATTGAGGGTTGAGGTGGTTTAGTCTCAGGATACCCTTGTTGATGATATCGAGGGAGGAAGTGGTTCAATTTTTGGATTCCATTGTTGCTTAAAGAGAAGGCACTCGGTGCTTTCCAGGATTGGCAACTGATTCAGTGTGTGTATAGAAACGATAAAGAAGAAAGGTAGAAGAAAAGGATTGATTAAAGGATAAGTATCCATATTTTATTTTATTTTTATTATGCATGTGATATATGACTCTGATTTATGATGGTTGCATTTCGAGCTAACCGGATGTGATATGTTTATACATGATGATTTGGTCAAAGATCTGGTTTGACTTGTTGTGACAAAAAGTAAATGGAATTGCAAGTGTACCTTATTGATGGGCCACCAATGAGGTATGATTTGAATTAGTTTCAATTATTTGTAGTCTAATGGAAATTATGCGCTTGCTATAGGAAAGAAAGGTAATGCCCAGTTTGGGTGGTTAAAACTGACTAAAAGGGTTCGCAGCAGCATAAAAAGGAATTGGAATAGGAAACAATATGTTGGCAAATTTAGGAGCAAGGCCATTGTGGGACACTGGTACCTAATAGTTCCCATTGATTTCCATGAGCATGTTATGATTGGTATGATGGTTTCAATGCAGGGATATGCCTTGGTTTTTGGACCTTCTAATGCGAGGAGACCTTGCCAAGGGATGGATCACCCAGTATAGGGGATGTGAGGGAACTTGGAAGGTGAGTGACTGTAATGAAGGGGGTCATCGAATTTCCCAAGGGACTATGTAGCACAGAAGGGAAGGATAGGGGATGGATTTGTTTTGGCCAATAGCATTGCCAGATGGAATCATATGCATATTGGGAGTGTGCCCTAGAACACTGAGCTAGTAATTGTTCACTAAGGGAATAGGTAGTGCAAGGATTCTAGCGCTAGAGATTGGATGCAGGACTGACTTTGATAGTGGACTCTGGACTTCTTGGGAAGGAGGTGAATATTGGTACTACTCTTGAGGGTGGAGGTGTAAACCTCTAGATTCTCTTGTTGCGGATGCAGGCATCGTATCATTTTATTTGTTGGTTAGATAAAATGTATTGAGCTAGATTTATAATGCTCCACAAACAGTATGGTAATTTTCTGGTTGAAGAAAATGTGCATAAGTATATGTGTTTGTTATTGTAAATATCGTACTGACAAGTGTTATAAAGCTCTAGTAAATGGTATGATTGTCATTTTTCAGTAGGTTTATATTGTAAATATTTCATCAAGATGAGTTATAAAGTTCCATGGGAAGTATGTTTTGGTTTTCAGTGGTCTTGCTGGTTGTAGGTGTCATAGAACACCAAGGAAAATGTTCCCCTAAGGGGGAGGGGTCTGTAACAGCTCCAGGTCATGGGACAAGTACTCCAAGTTGAACATTGGGAAAAGCATCTTAGTGAGCATCACTTGTTGTTTATTATGGATAAGGGAAATTGGCAAAGTCATTAGAAAAGGATTTGAAAAGGAAAAAAGGAATTATTGACATTTTATTTATGAAAATAAAGGAAATTAGGAGAAAAAGGAAAGGTGAAAGGTCACATATTTCCATGAGAAGGAAATTGAAATAAAAATAGAGGAAATTGAAGAAAATAGAAGCCTTAATGATAAAAAGGCTTCTAAGGATCATTTCACAACCTTTTGTCAATTCAGTTTTCAAATTAGTATGATAGAGGAGAAGAGCACCAAGAGGAAAAGGAAGGACAATGAAAGCAAATGCAAGAAAGGATCAAGAAAGGAATGGTTGGATCAAGTAGCTTCAACAGGAATACTTGTAAGTAATAGGTTGCATGTATTATTTCCTAGCTAGTTTGGGTATGCATGGTATATGCATGTGTGTATTTGGTTTTTTTTTGTCAATTTCATGGGTTTTGTTGGGTTTCAACAGTAGTTTCAGCCTTTCCTTGCCATTTCTAGACAACCATGGTGTCAAGGGATTCATTCTTGGTTGAGATTTGGATTACTAGAAGATTTTGGATCAAGGTGAGGTGGTCTCAAGAAAATCCCAAGGGTTGGAGGTGGAGATGGTTTTCTCCTGGAAACCCTCGGTAGGTGGGTGGAGATAGGAAAATTACTCAAGGGATGGTGAAGGAATTATGAGGCATCCAATATTGGTTTGGTTTTTTGATCTCGAGACTAGTTTAGGTGAGATCACAGTAATGTGAGGGTGGAGGTGGTTTAACCTCTAGATTCCCTTGTTTGTTTCTGGATTGGTTTATCCGATGAGATCCCATATTCATGCTTGGAATATGGCATAGGGGGTGATTGGCTGAAAGAAATATTTGATTCAACACAATCTATGGTCAGGTGGTACATGGAAGTCCCTAACTTGGTTGGCCTTTGCATATGGCAATAAAAGCTAAGTTCCTCTTATATTTCATGAGTAAATGTACTTGTTATTATGTGGATTTAATGGTGGTTTTATTATTTGTATTTATCTGGTTATATGCTGGTTATAAGCATTATTTTATGAAAAATCCAAGTTATGGCTCTTATCATGTTTTATTGATAAATGAAGGTTTATTGAATGCATGACCTAATAGATGTTATTTCAACTATTGTGAGAGGGCATTAGTCCTCCTTGGTAAAACTTGATAAGTTTCAGATCTCTATGTTCCAATATGCATTTATGACCTATAGTTTGCATGTTCATAATGTGTTTGAAAAAATGACTATCATGGCTAGGATAGATTAGGGTGAGTCCCTGATCAAGTTTTGTGTTAAAATATTTTTATATGTGTCATACATCATTATGGAAAGTATCATCAAGTTCTAGGAAGTGGCCTGGTGACTAGCCTTGAAAACGTGTCTTAGATCTTGTAGCTGCTAGAATAGAACTAGGTAAAAGAGATTACAGTCACTCCCTTGTAGGCTTATGCATGCCACTGGATGATTACAATCGAATTTAGGCATCATTATTCTAGAATATGGGGGTGTAGATCAATGGAATAGCAAGTTAACTCAAGGTTTGTGAACCTAGAGGGATGGTTTAACTCCTGGTGGTCCTGTAGCACCTGTGATAAGTCAGTAATGTCTTGGTTTGTCAACTCCATAGGAGGTTGAGTCATGTCATAGTAACTCCTCTTCTCATGTTTACCCTAAAAAGATGGTGAAAGTGGGTAGATATGAGAGGTGGCATTACAAATATATTCTATTTTGTTCCCTGACAGTGGCGACAAAAGATTTTGATGCTCCCAGAGATAGCCCCTAGGTTCAGGAGAAGGCCAGTGTCTAGGACATCTTAGAGTCTCTTGTAGATGAATCATTATTTCTCAAGAGTTGAGATATAAAATTATTTAAATCTGGTTCAATAATCATACTCAGATACCAACCACATTAGATACATTGACAACATTTCTTTCCAAATAATTAAAGTTCATCCATGGTGGCCTACACATAGATAGTGAAGATTCTTTAGCTGTTGTAGTATAGGTGATGGAAGAGATGAAGAAAGAAATTTGGCGCAGAGGGCTAGAGGTAGAATATTGTGCACTAAGCTTCAGCTGAATAATGTGTAGACAAAGGAAATGCAATTAGAAACCATGGAGTGCATTTTAAGGCTTTCAATATTACATCTACAGGTACCATTTTCCATAGCAAGACATAGATAGATATGACATACAAGATTGATTTCCAACAACTACAATTACATGATTCCTAAGAGGAAAGAAACGCATATGAAAATCATAGACAAAGATAGGAGCACATACTCCACATGTCAATGCTTGGAATCACCAAAATCTTCTTCATTACTATTTCAGAACAACATACATATCATTAATCCTCAGAACTTGCAAAACTTGCAGAAAATTGCAACCTCTAAAATAGAAAATCAAATGCCTACAAATGAGTTCCTCTTCCCTTTTATAGGAAGAGTCCTCACAAAAAATAGTTACAAAATATTTTGTAGTGCGACAACTATCTAAAATAATCAGCTATGTGAGTGTGCCAAAGGCCTAGCTATTCTAATTATTACATAACAACTTGATTCTTTCTTGAAAATAAAATATTTACAAAAACTATCAAAATGGCAGAGATATGTTATGATTTCAAATCAGAAAAGATCTGCAATATTGGCTTTCTTGATCCTTCGAGGTGGAACCATTCTCCACTATCCATCTTTTCCATGATTTTTGAAGGTTAAGGAGTATCACCAACTCAGGAGGAGAACAAGGCTTGATTTGTTTTTCACTGTTAAAGATAGCCTCTCGCAATGGCAGCAACATCTGAGTGGAGATATTAGTGAGTGATTTCAAAACCAACCAAATGGTGTGGGGTTTGACCAGAAAGTGCCAATTAGCTTCGAGATCAATTTTGCTCAACTGGTTAACTTTCTATGTGAACTCAACCCACTGTTGAAGCTAATTCCTAAGTGGGCTCTCCACATCTGGCAGGGAATCTTTGAGACCGTTGGAGATTTGATCTGATTCAAGTAAGGAATCATTAATGGGTTCCAACAAGGCATTTTACATCTCACGTACATCACTGATGTTATTTTAACTGATCGTATTTGGGTTGTCCATCCCTTAAGGATAACTTATTTATGCATATCAATTTTAGGAAAGTGGGATTTCCTCCCTTCAGCACTATCTTGCCATTCTAACATTTCAATAAGGTCCTTCTTATCTTCATCAAAACATGAAATCATTTCCACTAATTCATCAGTCAGATCATTTCCCAACCTACATTGTTCCTAAATCAAGTTCAACTTCTCACAGAACAATCTTTGTTGCCTTTGTAGTCATACATTCAAGTCATGGGACTCCTACTTGAAATCCTTCAACTAAAGGGCCCCCCTATAGTTTCTTTATCTTCTGATGGGATTCTCAGAGTTATTTATCCTTAGCCTTAATCTCCTTTGCATGATGAATTTGAAGGGAATTTAACTATTTTGTAGATCTACCAGTGCAATCTCCTTTTGATCTAGTTGAGATTTCCACTGTGCTCCCAATTGCTCCTTCTTATTGATGACTTCCCATTCCAAGGAGTAAATATTCTCATGCTTCTCTCTCATCAATTCTTGAACTTCCATGGCTTTTTCCATGGTGGAAAAAGCATATGAAACTATGGACTGAGTTAATTTTCCAAGTTCCTCAGTAGGGGAAACTGAAGTACCTTTTCATAGGACTTCAAGGAGGGAATCTTGGGAGGTTTTCCTTAAAACTAAGGCCTGGGACACGACTATATTTCTCTTCTTCCTTCCTCTAATTACCACTACCTTATGCACAAGGCTGCAAAAAATATCCATTGGGGGAATCTCTTTAATGTTAAGGAAGATCTCTAAAGTAGGATTAACTGGGATAATCTCTACTTCAGGTCAGGTAACCATTGGTGTCTTCTCAGTTGTGGATTTCTCTAGTCTGATGTGTTTCTGAGAAGGTGCAATATTGAATGGAGTCTACTACTGGAAAATATTTTCTCCCTCTAAGACCTCTTTCCCTCCTTCCCCTTTCTTAGATTATTTGAGGGTCTGATCAAACTATTCCCATACCTGCTCCAAGTTTGGGTCCACTGTATGCAATTGTCCTTCAGGATCTAAAGAACTAGTTGTTGTTATTTGTTTCTGTTGGGGAGAGACCAATGGTTGGGAGGAACTCCCTTGCTGAGTAGATACTAAGGTATCCTTTAAATATATTTTTCGTTGTAGAGGAAGTTGCAAAAAATATAATGGCAGGGGGGCAGTCTTGCGTCTCTAAATTCGAGGAACTTTTCTCACTCCTGGAATGAAAAATCCTCATTTTCCCTTTTCAAAACGAAATCATAGGAACCTACTTCAGCAAACAACTTGTCAAACTTGTTTTCTTTGTGGAGGAACCTTCTAATATCGGAGTTCAAGGCTACTTGCTTTGCCACTCCATATGGGTCATAAAGCCCAATAGGAATAGTTGCCAACTTTAATATCTCAACAGGCTTTAGTTCCTTTTCAGCATGCCCATAGTTGGCCAAAGAGAAGATTCCAAAAGTCAGGGGGAATTGAGGCCTTCTTCTTGGAATATTCTAAGGATTTGGTAATCTTGTTACTAACTGTTTGGTATGCCACCCCGTACACAACAACTTGTTTGGGATGTATAGTGGCAAGACGTGGGGCTACATGACTGCCCAAGACTCTGATGTAGGTGAATGATTCTTCACCAAACCAATTTCAAATCCTCCTAGGGTCTTCCATATCTTCCTGGGACATTCTCGGGGGCTTAGTTTCAAATATGATTTCATAGATTGGGACCATGATCGAGTGATAGATTTGATAGAAATGACAAAAATAATTGGTCTGGCAGAGTATATTGTGATAAATGTAAATTTGTGTTGGATCAGAGATGGTCCACTTCCATCCCATGGCTGGAAAGTCAAGGGAATAATAGAGGGATTCCATGACATAGGCTGACATATAAAATGAAGGGATTTTGTTCTCTCGGACAATACGAGAAGAGTGGAAATCTAGAATGTGTTTGGCTAGATTATTTTATAAAATAGTTGCCCAATCGAAGATGTAGCCCTCAGAAGATCCATCAATTAGAGGGACCCAATCACTGGGGAATTTAGACACATTTGGAAATGCATGTAGCCTATAGAGCATGGAAACTACTTAACTAAAAGGAGAAGCTAGTGAACATATGGAATACTTACCATCTTGCTCCTTTTTGTGCTTGTTCAGGTCAGTCCTCTAGTCTTTAATGGAGTTAGTTAGATCCTCATTATTTTTACATAAGTCATCCACATAATTTTTGTCATAGATGCATTGAGGGTTTGGCAAGTGGTACATCTCCTGAAAGGATTTTTTTGAAAACAAATCAATTGTGGTGCCCTTGATGGTGTGGAACTTCCTCTCTATGATATCCATTGTTTCAATACCTCATCTAACCATGTCCATGTAAGCTAGAATGTGAGGCCTCGCTCTAATTCTGTGCATGAAGTAATTGTTTGTGTCCTTTGGGGTTGCCTCTAAGCTGGGGGTTTCATCGTTGACGAAGACTATTCTAACAGTCACTCGGGGACCTTCATCTTCAAAATACTTGTAAAATTCCCCCCACAAGGAATGCCCTGAATCCCTGGTGCATAAAATTTCTGAAAATAGTCTCACCCCTGGTAACTTTTCATCAATGGTTTCTCTAAATGGGCCAGTGGGTTGCTACACAGGGGCTTTCAACTTCCCCTTGGTTTTCTTCATTTCTTCCTAATGAGGGTGGTAGAGGATTTCCTAGTTACTGGAGGGAATAGAACATTGTGAGTGCATTAAAGTCTTCACTCTAGTTGGAATTTGATTGGAGTTAGTTGCAAACAGATGGAATGGCTTGACATAGAATGGTTTTAAATAGACAAATTTAGATTGAAACAGTCGGTGCGTGGGATGTAACTATCGGTTTGCAGGGATTTTAGGTGGGAAAGGGAGGATATGGCATGGGGGGGGGGGAGACATGTGGAGGAACTCTATTGGGTGGAGGACAAGGGAGGAGGGTGATGTATCAAATAGTCTCACACTCGCTTGCCACGCTCGCCTGATTATGGTCCCTGTTGTTGACATGGTCATTGCACTACCTTGATATGTGGTGGGCTCATTTTATCTCTTCTAGCAAGGTGCCTGGGTGGAGTTGGAGGCAAGGCTCGATCCACCAAAATTAGTCACAACCATTGGTTTGCACTATACATTTTGTTGACTCTAACTTTCCAGGGGCAAGCATCAGCTTAACGACTGCACTTGTTTACCAACTAGAGCTTCTCTCGGGTGAGGTGGCTTCAAGAAGGACAATGATTTGCTCTGTAGGTGGCCTTCCTTTAGTCCTTTTCATTTGAGAAATGGGGAAGACCCACTACCACTTGGTGATTCCTATGTGCCAAAAAATGGTGCCACTTACTGCTAAGTTGGAACCTAGATGCCGATGCATTGGTCCCCTGGTCCCTGAAAGCTTGACTCCTTTTGAAACATAATTTGAAATTGTTACAGGGTTCTAACCCTCTAGGGTGTACTATTGGGATGACGTCAACCAAGCCACATGTCAACGTGTGATTAATCCATGTGCCATCCATATAAGGGTTCTTTGGGTACCTTAAAACTTCAAAAATGTTTTTCATATGTCCCCATCCCAGTGGGTGGTTGCTAGCGTCACCTTTTCCTAATGATATTTTTCCCCCTGTCTAGTCAAAGGAGAGAGAGAAGGGTCCCTGGTGCTTTTTTATGCAAGCAATTCCTTCTATAAATGGTTCAAACCTAGCGCCTTCGAAATTTCAGTTAACAAAAGGTTACGTGGGTTCCATGGTCATGGGGTCTAAGCCTCCAATTTTTGTTACAGAGTCACGTCAATAGATGACCCCAACTCCAAAAATTGATGGATCCCTGGTCCTTGAACGCCTTTTGAAATTGAATTTATAACAAGTTATGAGATTCTAGGGTCATAGGGTCTCTGAGATTTTGACCTTTATGAATCCAACTTTGACTGGCCTTATATTTTGATCTAGGAGGCCAATTTCAAACTTCCTTATACTGTTGGAAATATTTTCTAGAGCACATTCAGATTGAGTGGGTTTGATATGGTCTTTGAGCTCATCTGTTTCTCAAAAAATGGCCCCAAACTCTTTTATTTTTTGCACCTAACCCCCTTTGTCATGTAAGGCTTAAGGTAAAAGAAGAGGAGGTTACAACAAGAAATCTAAAGCTTGATTAGAGAATCTATTACAACCAAAACCCCAATAATTTTAGAAGTTCCTTCTTTGATGGATACAGTTGGAAGGTGTTTACTCTCTTGAGATGAGTTAGAGATTTTCCTCAATATGTTCCTTGGCACATCTTTCCAAGAGGAGTGGTGGTCCACAAAGAGACAACAAATATCATATTTACAGTCACCAAGTGATTAACAAAATATGCTCACTCCATTTGAGTATCTAGAAAAAAGATAAATCCAGTTAAATTATTGACTCAAAATTCACTAGTAGCTTTTGAAAGGAATTGTTTCACCAAGTGGGAACCTCATTAACAATAATATTGAGTACAATCCAATGAAAAATGGACAAAGTGCTAAATAAATGCCTTGAAGGATATTTGAAGAACTTTATGAATGATTGTGAACTGTGGCGACACAAATGGTTACACCTTGCATAATGGTGACACAAGACTACCTATCACATCTTTTAACACTTTATATGAATACCTAACATTGTCAATTAAAAAATATGTTGTTGTCAATTTCAAAGTTCCCAATGAAAAAAATTATTTAATCACTTGTGGTGATATCCTTGGAATCCTAAAGAATCATCTTGAACAATCAAGTAATGAGCTTCATGAAAATCATCTACACTGATGAAAACACTTTATCTTATAATGCTTTGCTTATACTCAAGCTAGATCTCAATGTTGGAATATTTATAGTAGCATTGATTTTCATAAATTATTATTTTTTGAAAACTAAAGAGAGAGCTACAAAAAATTCTCTCTAAACTTATTAATCATAAACACAAATTGTTGTTGGGGGGAAGCTCAATTGTTGATTGAAGTAATGTGAAATGTAGTATACCTAGGGGGATAATATGGAGGTACCCAAAGTAAGGATAATAAATAAATGGGCCATAGTTAGTAAATAAAGTGTTCTACCTGCATAATGCAAGAGACCAGAAGTAGTTAGGAAATAATGTGATATGCCCATAGTATTGGGTATATGGTATTGAAATACCCATGGTATTGTATGTATGAAGCCTACATAGAAGCTAGTGACTCTCCATTGAGACATGTCAAGTATTGGTTTTGTATTGACAAGTGATGACTTGTGGAGTGATCTCCTTCCTTAAGAAGTATTTGTATGGTGTTACCCTAGCTCAAGAGTTTTGATTAATAAAGATATTAAGACTCTATACTTTGTTCTTGTATTTCTCTTAAGATTATTTGCAATTATTTTTTTGCTAAGCTTGGAAGGATACTTCATTTTCTATTTATAAATGGCGAATTTACACCACATATATGAGATAGGTGGCCTCAACTTGCCCATTGGGAAACAAAGTTTGTGGCCAACTATCCTTGTTATAAGCCATCCAAAAACAATAAAGTTTTAGTTTTTTTAACCAAGCTAAGCATGTCTTAGTTTCATGACAAAATGCTATATGTCTATCTGTCATAAGCTTGCATAATGTAAAGTAAATGCTACCTGCATAAAACAAAAAGAGATCAGATTAAATAACTATTCCTGCTACTCTTCCGATGCCAATTCGACCGGTTTCGAATCCTTGATAGTTTCACTGAGCATCTAAGTTAATTCGATGATGCATGTGATGTGCCTTTGGATTCTATCCATATGGATGTCCTTCTTATGAAACTACAATTGGATTCACTGCAAATCCTATTTGTAATTAGGCATGTCTTGGAGGGACATAACCATCCCCACTGATATTTGTTCCATGGCTTTCCCGAGCAGACTTTTCATAAGCCAGTAGAGATAAAGGGTCTGCTTAAATTGAGTTATTCTTCCTCTAGTATTCCCAAGGTTTGGGACTAAGGTCCTACAATTCTCTATTTCCTCCTCTATCTCACTATGTTGCCTAATTTCTTCCTCCCATTCTTCTAGCAGATTACGGATGCCTACATCCGTTCCCTCTCGGTAATTTGCAACAAATTTACTAATGAGGTGTTCAACAAAATTTCATCCTCTACACAATTCTGAAGTGCTCGGATCTTTATCCTTTGCAAGCTCCCTCCCACATCTGTCACGACCTCTTCCTCTCGCAAGATGAGCCATCACAACTCTATTCAAGACTTGTTCACAGGAATGAGGTGTTAACCTCTAGCTTTGAATCTCATTGCCGGTATTCTCCTTAATCCTTTTCCTAGCCCACTTACTCTCGAAGCAAGACACAGGTTGGGTGATAGCCCGGTTGGAAGACAAGGCCAATCTCCTTATCCTGGCATGCTTCTCACTTCTTCCCAGTGTTTCTCATACCCAGAATGGTTGGTAGTCCCCTCTCTCAGCCAAGAAAGAGTCCCCATGCTCAGGTGAGACTTTCCATTCCCCTCTGCCCAGTGAAACTACATCGCTCCTCTGCTTTCCTTATAGTCTACCCATCCCCAGTACACAACCTCTCCCATTCTGCCCTAGTTATCATGCAAGGTCACAATGCAACTCTCAAGAGGGGTTTCCCAGCCACTGGCTATGTCAATACTCGGATGCCTTATAACCAAGATGCAGAACTAGACAATAGCCATACAATGTTTGTGACGCTTTCCCCAGCAAGCCCCCTAATTCCCCTAATTCCCCCCCAGGTTTCTCCCGATCCCTCCAGCAAGAAACAAACCATGTTTCCATTTCAAGAGGGTTGTAGGACAAAGTTACATACTCATGCTCGCTCCGCAGATGCCATCGATGGTGCTTGCACCTCCTTGCTCTAGTTATCCAGCTCCAAACTCGATAAACAACAATATAATTACCACTCCGCTATTTTACCTTAACTCCATAAACAACAATATAATTGCCACTCCCCTGTCTTACCTTACTTGCTACGCTTCCCGCCTTTTCCTTGCCATGCCTACCACCTTTCCCACCACCCTTGCATGTATTCATGCAAAGGGCCACTACGCCCATCACAATGAGCGTGTGAGGGGTGGTGGGTGGTACCCTTCCTTTACTCCTCATAACTGTTCATTATCCCTGACATCCTCTGCCACACACCCTGATCGGGGTTTTGGTTGTTTGGATTCCCATTTTCCTAGATTTGCCTGCGATCTTGGGCCAATATTTTCTCCAGAGCTTTGAACCTGTCATCCCTAGGTTGTATTGGTCATAATTTTTCCAGTGAGCCATTTTGTTGATTACAACCCCGGTTGGCCAGGAAGTCAGCCACTCTATTCCCTTCCCTTCTTACATGTTAGACCATTATATAGTTGAATTTGTGAATGAGATCCCCTATCTCTTGTATAAGGTGCGCTGTCCTCCAAATTTGGCTCATTTTGTCCCATGATGTGCCATTTTTTAGTTTCATGAAGGTGGTTGTGACCAAACTAGAGTCTCCTTCCACCGCAACCTTTCGATATCCCATTCTTATAGCTATTCGAAGTCCTTGACCCACTGCAGTGAATTCTGCCTTGTTGTTTTTGTTTATCCCACACGATTCAACATAATGAGCCACGTGCTAGCTTGAGTTTCTCCGAAGATGCCACCAAGGCCTGCTACTCTCGGGTTCCCTTTGGAAGCGCCGTCGAAATCAAGTTTTATGAAACCTTCTCCAGGGGCAGTGAATTGAATCGGGGAACCTATATCCATTCTATCCTTTTTCCAAGCACTTGGAGCCAACATTTCCATTATTATGTTAAGTTTTCGAAGGATTCTTGCTTCCTGGGGGGGAAGTTGCCAATCTTCAAGGCTCCATTTTTCTGCTAATATAGTCTCCCTAATGTTTCTAGCTATTCCTTCCCACACCTGATCTTGGTTTGATATTTTATTTTTGAAAACTCCGCGGTTTCTTTCTTTCCATATGGCCCATAGGTTTAAACCTAAGGCCAATCCCCATGCTCGGTTCAATACTGGACTTGAGAAAATATTGTTGCACCATAGAAGGATTATTTCCTTTATGTTGTGGCAGTCCTGATCCATCTTTTCGAGGACTCCTTGCAGCTGACTCCATTTCTGTTCTGCAAATAGACAAGAATTTAGCATATGCTCCATATCCTCTCTGTTTTTTTGGTACATCTAGCATAGGGACGGGCCCTGAATTCCCTTTTTCTGAAGTTGGTCCCAGATTAGGATCCTCCCTTTGCATACCAACCATAGGAAATGGGCTACCTTTGGCCACTATCCCCCCTTCCAGGTTTTTTTCCAAAGAAGTCTTTTTCCATCTTGAGCTTGTTCTACTTTCAAGTCATACACTTCTTTGCTGGTGAAGGTACCTTTCATGATGCGGCTCCATCTCAGAATGTCCAGGTCATTCCTAATCATGATTTGTCTAAATCTCATTTCTTTTTTGAAATCTTCCCATTTCTCTGTCTCTATACCCTGGCCCCAATCTTCCTTCTTCTTCCATCTCCTCCAATTCCCTATTCCTTACTCCTCTTTATATAATTTCTCTACATATTGGATGTTGTTATCATTGGTAAATCTATATATGTCTCTGAGGTCTTGCCTATCTATTAGTCTTTCTCTTTGTTGCCATCAGTCCTGCCAAAATCTTCTTGTTCTGCCATTACGAATTTTCCAAAAAGCATGATGGTTTATAAGATCCCTATTTTGGCTTACCAAGTTCCATATTGCTGATCCTTTGGGTGGGTCTCTATAATGTAGTATGTCCTCAGTTCTCTTTGACATGTTATACTTTCATGTCCATATTTGTTTCCATAAGTCCCTTCCTCCCCCCAACCATCTCCACCATAATTTAGCTCTCATTACTTGGTTTAAAGTGTATGGGTCTCTCAGGCCAAGCCCTCCTTCCATATTTTTCTTTTACTAATCTCTGCCAAGATATAAGGGCCCATTTCCTTGTTTGTTGAACCCCTCCCAATAGGAATTTTTTAAATATATCAACCATTTTGGTGCATGCCCCCTTAGGGGCCACCATGCCTGAAAGTTGGTATATGACAATTGACTGAAGCACTTCTTTGAGGAGGACAATTATGCCTGCTAGGTTGAGGAATCTAAAGGCCCAACTTCCTAGCCTTCCTTGTAGCTTCTGAAGGATCTGCTGCCATCCTGACAGTTTTAGAGAGTTTTTCGATAGAGGCATGCCCAGGTATTTAGTGGGAAGTTTTCCTGTACTGAACCCCAGGATACTAGCAAGATAGGTCTTAACATTCCCTTCAGTGTTGAAGAAGAAGGTACACAATTTTTCATTTTTTATTTGGGTCCCCAATGCCATCATGAAGGTGTTCAAGATTTCTTTGATTCTCCAAGCTTCTCTAAGCGATACTTGGCAAAAAAACATGATATCATCAATGAATTGTTGGTAGGTTATGGAAAGGTCATTCCCCCATATCCTAAGGCCTTTAATCCTAGACTCTTGGGCTTTGTTTTTGATGCATCTGCCCAGACCTTCCGCAACAATAATGAACAGGAAGGGTGACAACATATCACCTTGTCTCAACCCCCGGGTAGGGTTAAAGGTTTGGGTAGGGGTCCCGTTCAACAGAATAGAGATGACAGGGGTGGATATCATGGCACTGATCTAGTTTATCCATTTGTGGTTAAATCCATATGTTGTAAGGATGCTCTTCAGATACTCCCAACTTAACCGATCGTAAGCCTTTGATAGATGAAGGTTAATCATCATTCCAGCTAGCTTTTTTTCCTTGAGGGAATGAACTACCTCTTGAGAGGTTACCATCCTGTCCAATATTTTCCTTCCCTTGACAAATCTCGTCTGCTTCAGGGATATGATATTCGACAGAAGAGGTTTTAGTCGCTTTACAATCAGAGTGGCTATAATTTTATAAATCAACTTACATAGGGCTATGGGGTAGAATCCTTGAGGGTATTCCAATTTCAATGTCTTGGGAATGAGAGTTATAAAAGTGGAGTTTAGACTGGGACATACCTTTTGATTTTGCCTTGATTCCTCCACGCCTTCCAGAACGTCTCTTCCCATGAAGTGCCAAGTGGCTTGGTAGAATTCTGCAGTAAACCCATCCGGACCGAGGGCCTTATTTTTCTTCATACCCTTGATGATTTCTTCCACCTCTTCAAGCGTAGCTTCTCTCATCAAGGCAAGGTTTTGTTCCTGTGTGACCCTTTGAGGTATATGCTGAGAAATTCTTTGAATTGCTTCCGTTCTATCTTCTTGTGGTTCTGATAAGAGATCTCTTAAGTGGTTTACTAGGAGCCCCTCCATCTCCTCATGTTATACTCTACGATTCCTCTCTTCATCTTTTAGGGAGAATATTCAGTTGTTCTAGTAGTGTTGGACCATGGACTTGTGGAAAAACCGAGTATTGCGCTCCCCTTCTCTTAACCAGTTCACCCTCGATTTTTTTTCCATAGAATCTCTTCCTGTTTTCTCCTTTCCTCCAGTTGACTTATTAATTGTCCCTCCCTTTTTGTTAGCTCTTCTAATATTCCTTCCTAGATGATTCTTTATTGCACCTCTGTCATTCTCTGATTGAGTTGCTGCTGGTCCTTCATGATATGCCCGAATTATTCTTTGTTCCATTTCTTTATTTTCTTCTTGATTGCCTTGAGTTTTAATTAGAATGTATGCATACAGTTCCTCCCTTGTTGATTGCTCTGCATCCACCAGGCCTCAATTTTTTTAATGAGGGTTGGGTCCCTTAACCAAAAAGCTTCAAACCTAAAAGGTCGATTTTTCAGGCTCACTTTCAGATCCACTTCTAGTCATATCGACCATTGGTCTGATCCCATTCTAGGAAGAATTGATGCTTCTATAAATATATCTCAGCTGATAACCTACTAAGATATTAGGAATCTATCCAATCTAGAAGCAATTTGGTGATTCCCTCCTCTTCTGTTGTTCCATATGTGTACCCCATTGATTGTTGGGATGTCTACTAGGCGTTGCTCTGCTATGGTGTCCCCGAATAACTCCATGTCTATGTCCATTCTTCTCATGCCTACCCTTTTCTCCACCAATGAACTGATCATGTTGAAGTCTCCTCCCACCACCCACAGGTCGTCTGGGTATATACTTCTCATTTTTGCTAACTTCAGGAGGAAAACCCTTCTTTCTCCCGGGATATGGGGTCCATATACTCCTGTGAGGAGCACCCAATATTTCGATCTGATTACTCTAAATCTTCCTGAGAGGATTCTCGAGATGCTGACCCAATCTTCAAACCTTATTTCTCCTGGGTTCCAGATGATTGTCAACCCTCCTAAACTTCCATTTGCATCCTGTCTGATAACTTGGTACTGGGGTTTGATGTTTTCCAAAATTTCTTTTAGTTTTCTTTCATTGATTTTCATTTCCTGAATTATCATTATACCAGGTAAATATTTTTTCAATCTCTCTTTGAGGCATCTCTACTTGCCTCTCTTATTGAGGCCTCTTATGTTCCATGTTGTAATAATCATTTCAACAATTTTGGGGGTTGTTGAAATACCTCTAATAATGGCACTACTCTCCGTGAATTTACTAGTAGTTCCTCCACCATCTGTATGGATTCATTCATTGGTCTTCTACCCTGTTTCTTTTCCCCTTTTCCTGAGGTTCCTGGTTCTTGCCCTTGTCCGCCATGGGACCCTAGGTGCTCTCGCTGTCCAATAATAGTTGATCCTTGTTTTATCTTGTATTGCTGAAAGGTTTCCTTGTAGAGTTGTTTTTATCCTTTGGGATAAAGCATTCATCTAGATGTGTCCACTCTTGTAGTAGTTGTTTCATCACTTGCTCTTCCACACTGAGATATTCTTTCTAGGACTCAATCTCCATTGGGGTTTTCTCTACCATTTGCATGGTATTCTCCTCTTTTTGGTTTTCATCTATTTCTTGTCTCTTTTTCTTATTTCCTTCGACCTCTTTCATCTGCATGCTTTCCATCTCCTTGGTACGATCCCTGCTTGTCTCCCCCGTCTCGTCCACTTGAAGGGTGGCGAATCTGTTATGGTTGCACTGCTCTTTCTCATTTTGATTTTCTTTCTGGTTCACTGTTGGTTTTGGGTTGCGAAGCCCTAATAAACCTGCATATCAGGGCATGGTCCTTCATATATCTTCTATATTCCTCCAGCCTGTTGTTGGGTATCACAAATCGGGGTTTCTTGGTTGCTTTGGGTAGGCATTTTCCTCCCAAGCTCGCTTTCCATTCAACTCCCAAAACCAATATCCCTTTCTCGCAATTTTCGTTGCCTCTTACTGCTCCATGAAGATTCGTCTCCCCTGTAGCAACATTTCAATAGGAGGGGATCTCTCCCCCCCTGCCATACCACTCATTTCAACTGTTAGCAGGATCCTTTATTACTTTGCCCCTGTCGTTTCTCAGACTACGGTGTTTGCAAGTTTGTCAGACGAAGTGTGTGACGCCCAAACTCTAGCTGTTCCTGCTCTTCCTCCGATCTTCCTCTCCCAATAGTATTTGCAATTATTGTGCATATTTTCAATTTTAATATATTTCTCGGTTAGATCTATTTCATGAAATATGTGAAAACTAAAAGATCTAAGGTTCGAATCACCTGTTTGTGACTTGGTTTAAGGAGAGGAGCCTAGGCCAAGCCAAGCCATAAACTTCTAGAAAATACAACAACAAAAAAATAAACACAAAATTTTAAAATAAATCAGTTGATAATGATCAATTTCAAACCATATAATTCTAAAACAACTCTATTTCACATTACCAAAATTAACGAAATACAGTTTACCAAAATTATGCGAAATCTTTGGTAGCCTGATCTTTCTTAATAAATAATAAATTATTACCATGCAAAAATACAGAATCAAAAGGTTTCAAAATAAATAACGATTGATCAAATCATTAATATATTAGTTTATTAATAAATTAAAGTAACTCATTATTATATCATTTTATTAATAAATAAAAGGAACTTCTATTATTAAATAGGGTAATGTCTGATTGGAGATAACATAATAGTTTTTGGTTTACAAAGTGGTGAGACACTGATTCCCTGCTTATTTTTAATATCAGAAAATAATAATTGGTCGATAAAAAGGAGGTGGGAAATCATGTTGAATGGTAAACCATTCACACAAAACTTTTCAACGAAAACATCGGAAACTCATTTTCAACAAAAGTTCGGAAACTAATTTTCTCGATGAGCATTAATATGTTTCAACGATAACATCGGCATCCAATTTTCCACGCGGAAGTGGAACACTTTTTAACTAATAACCCATGTAACATTAACTTGTTATTAAATCATTGTTTTTTATTAGAACGGACGGGAGATTTACTAATGATTACATCAAATCATTGCTAAATTAAAGCAACTTATATTTTACGGATGGGAGATTACATTTTTAATTTTCTAAATGGTAATGTTCCACCATTAGGAAAACTTGTAAAAATAGAAAGATTGTATTTAAGTAACAATAATTTAGAAGGAAACATACCTGACGATTTTGAAGGCTTACAATACCTTGGTCTCTTGGACCTTAGTGTAAATAGTCTCTCTGGAAAGATTCCAAATTCCCTTTCACTCCTTAAACAACTAAGAAGACTCCATCTTCATCACAATAACTTATCAGGGACCATACCTTCCAGCTTAGGAGATTGTATAAATTTGGAATTGCTTGACCTATCTCACAATAGGCTCTCTGGAAGTATACCACATGAAATTGGGAAATTTTCTAATCTACAATTTTATTTGAACTTGTCATGGAATTTATTAGAAGGTTCCTTGCCCACGGAGATTGGTAAAGTTGCAATGGCTCAAGTTGTAGACATCTCTGTCAATCAATTGATTGGGGCAATCCCCCCTGCACTTGGAAGTTGCAGTGAGCTATAATTATTGAACTTATCTCGCAATTCCTTCCAAGGGTCTATTCCAGAGTCACTTGGAAATTTACAAAGCCTTGCAAGTCTAGACCTCTCTTTGAACAACTTATCAGGTATAATACCAGTGGTCACACTCAAGAATTTGAAAATGCTTCAAAGCTTGAATTTGTATTTTAACAATTTCACTGGGGAAATTCCAGAAGGAGGGTTTTTTGCAAATAGAACAATTGTCATGTCCTTAATTGGAAATCCTGGCCTTTCTGGACCACAAGTATTTCAACTGCCTGCATGTCAAACACCAAGACATCATTTTTCACTTGTGAAAAGATTGATAATGCCAGTGAGTGGAGTTGCTGCTTTTATATTATGTTGTTTACTTTTGGGATTCCTTTGGAAAAGAAAGGGATTCCTTTGGAACAGAAATATGCATGTGCAAAACTTTGATTCCTCACAAGCCATTTTGCAAAGGTTGGAGCACAAAAGGCTCTCATATCAAGAGCTTCATATAGCAACTAATGGATTTGTTGAGGCCAACTTGTTGGGAACAGGGAATTTTGGTTCAGTTTATAAAGGAATTTTGATTGATGGCACACTTGTTGCTGTAAAAGTTTTCCATTTGCTAAAGGACAAGGCTGAAAAGAGTTTTAAAGCGAAATGTAGCGTCTTGCAAAAGGTTCGACATCGAAATCTGGTGAAAATCATAACCTCATGTTGCAACATTGATTTCAAAGGATTAGTGTTCAAATTTATGTCTAATGGAAGCCTGGAGAAGCATTTGTATCCTAATACAAATGACAACAATGGTGAAAATGCATGTGAAATGGGACTAAAAACAAGATTCGACATTGCAATAGATGTGGCCCATGCCATTGAATATCTTCATCATGATTCATTTGTGCAGGTAGTGCATTGTGATTTAAAACCAAATAATGTGCTTATTGATGAAGACATGTCAGGGCATGTAACAGATTTTGGTATTGCAAGGTTAATTGATGAAACCTCTACTGAGTCACTTACTTCAACACTTCCTTTGAAAGGATCTATGGGCTATATTGCACTAGGTATGATATTTAGAATGTTAAATGTTTGCTTTTCATTTCTAAATGTCTCACCAACATTTTTGTATGGAATAATAGAGTAAAATTTGATGAATGTTATCTCAAATGCAGAGTATGGATTCGGTCAGCCAGTGTCTACCAAAGGAGATATTTACAGCTATGGCATTTTGTTATTAGAAATGCTTACGAGGAAACGACCAACTAATGATATGTTTTCTGGAGACTTGAACTTGCACAAGTGGGTAAATCTAGCCTTTCCAAGCAACGTTAAGGAGGTAATTGACAACAACCTTCTTAGGGAGGTGGAAGGAGATGAATTTGAAGAAAACAATGTATTCAATTGCATATCTTCTCTTATACAAGTTGGTTTGGTTTGTTCGAAAGATTCACCCAATGAACGACCAACTATGAGAGATGTGGTAATGGTATTGGAGAACCTTAGAAATGATTTGGGGGCAAATGCAATTGCTTCTAGGAGATTAAGGCAAAGCATATCTAATTTGCTTAGCAATACAAATGCAACAAGGAGTGATACACATGCATCAAATGCCCATAGTTCTTCCTCATTTTAGTTTGTGAAAATTGCAATACCAGAAGATTTCAATATTTCCATTGTGCATACAATGGCACTTGTTTTTTTTTAAAGTTATAATCGTTGAAGTAAACTTCTATTAGTGATTATAAAGATGTATGATTTGGATATTATTTATAATCAAATTACACTTTTGATATTATTTTTAATTATTTGACCAAATTTTTGTTCATATTTACTATCTATTTATGATTATTATTAATGTGAAAATTAAATTCTTTAATAACACTTTATTAACCAAATGAAAAAAATTATATCTTAATGTGATTTATTACTATTATCCATGATGTCAATATTCATATCTACCAAATAAAAACCTCTCTCACAAAAGGTGATATGAAACTAATTGTATTATCTTTAGAGCGCAGATTACTGGATTAATATATTAAATTTAACCATAACTAATTTGTTTATGTCATTAACAATAATTTAAATGATGAATTCCCATTTAGATGTGATTTTTTAAATTTTCAAGTAAATCAAATTGATGAAACATCAAGAACAATTCTATTCTTTTAAATATATCATTTGATCCATTTAAATTTCAGTTATATACAATTTGTTTATATTATCAATAAAAATTCAAAAGTTAAGTTCTAATCTTAAATATGTTTTTTTAATTTTCTTATTAATGAGATTAGTCAGCCATTAATGGAACTTGATGGTGAACTGTATACAATGCACGAATATTTAAGTATACAATTTTGATCTTAAAACCATGTTGAAAGACATGAAAATTTATGTTACAAAACTGTGACTTATTATAATATTTAACAAATTAGAACTTTTTTTAGTTATATTATAATTATATCATATATAAATTTTATATCCCCATACTATGTTAGAGACATGTCTGAGAGATTTCCTTACCCTTTCAACCCTTCTTTTCTTCAAAGGACTCTTGTTGACCATGTAGATATTTGGCTTCTTGTAATAGGGCTTCTTATATTCTAGCGAATACTTCAATTTGATAGTTAATGTTATTGACAAAACAATGGGATATGGAAGGCGTTTTATTCTATGCTCCTATTAATAAAGTAGCGAGTGATGAAAGTTAAGGTTTTATGCTAAGTTGGCCTCTCTAGCTTCAAATGGATAGAGGTTTCTTGAATATGGTATAAATATGTTATTATTTCAAAACCATAAATCACATAGATCTCATTTCACAATTTTCTAACTGGTATGTTCATTGAATTTATCTCAAACTACCTTATTAAGATCTACTCCAAATTCAATTGGAAATTTACAGAGTCTTATGAACTTAGATCTTTCTTCCAACTCCCTATTAAGGACAATTCCAATTATCTTGCATTTGAAAATGTTTTAGTATTTGAAATTATCTTTCAACAATCTAATTGGGGAAATTCCAAAAGGAGGGTTTTAAAAAAAAAAATAAAAAAAAAAATAAAAAAAAAATCATGTCCTTTATTGGAAACCCTGTCTTTTTCAAACCACAAGCCTTCCAATTACCTATCTCTCAAACAACAAGAGATCATTTTACATTTGTGAAAGAGTATTATTGCTAATGAATATAGCTATTGTTGTTGTACTATGTTGTCTACTTTTGGGATTCATTTGGAAAGGAAATAAGTGTATGCAAAATATTAATTCCTTGCAACATATTGTTAGTAATGAGGAGTTTTGGTTAATTTATAAAGTAATTTTAGCAATGACACAGTTGTGGCTACATAAGTTTTCTAGTTGCAAAAGACAAGGTTTTCAAGAGTTCTAGATTAGAATGTAGTGTTCTACAAAAGGTTAAAAATTGAAATCTGGTGAGAATCATAACTTCATATTCCAACCTCCATTTTAAAGGATTAATGTTCCAATATATGTCTAACAAAAGCTAGGAGAAGCATTTGTAGGGATGACAATAATGGTGATGATGTATGTGAATTGGCTTTGAAAACACAATTGGATATTTCCATAGATGTGGCCCATGCGATGGAGTACTTTCATCATGATTCTTTTGTTCAAGTGGTACTTTTTTATTTGAAATCTGATAATGTGTTTTTGGATGAAGACATGATGGTCCATATAGTGGACTTTGGTATCGAAAAATTAATGAATGCAACCCGTACTAACTCACTCCAACATTTGGTTTGAAAGAATCCATGGGATAAATTGTCCCAAGTATGACATTTTAGAACATTAATTTTACTTGTTTTTCCTCATCAATAGTTTTTGTACACAGTGTTAAAGTAAAATATAATGAAGGTTGACTTCAATATGGAGTATGGATTAATTGAGATAGTGTTTACCAAAGTAGATATATATAGTTATGATATTTTTTTAGTGGAAATACTTACTAGGAAGCAACCAATTTTTTTTCAGATGACATGTTTTTCTAGAAATGTAAACTTGCACAAGTGAGTGAAGCTAGTGTTTCCAAACAAATTGAAGGAAGTATTTCTCTTAAGTATTTTTAGCGAGGTGGATGGAGATGGATTTGTAGAAAATAATGTATACAATTACTTTATGTGCTATGAGTTAGTTTGATTTTCTCAAAACATTAAACCAATGAATGAACAACTATGAAAGATGTGGTAACAATATTGGAGAACCTTAGAAATGATTTGGGGGGGATATGTAGTTGCTTCTAGGAGATTGAGATAAAGCATATCTAATTTCCTTAGAAATACAATTGAATAAGGAGTAATACACATGAACCAAATGCCCATACTTCTTCTACATTTTAGTTTATGAAAATTACGTTACCATAGTTATTCATGCTATTATTCATACAATGGAATTTTCCATTTAGCTTATACTTGTTGACATAAAATTTTATTAGTATTTATATCTATGTAATTTATTTATTTTCTTGCAAACCTATCAATCAACACTTAATTCCTAACAAAGTTAATATATCTATTGATTAAATATGAAATTGGGTTCATAAACATAATCAAATTTAGTGCAACATATGTGGTACCTTAAACTTTTTCTTCTTCACAAGCTTAACAATTATCTCTGGTACCACTTTGTAACACACCCAACCCTTAATCCCACATGAGGGATATGGGGTATCACATTTTAACTAAGAATTTTATCAAACAATTCCCACACATTATCTAATCACCATCGATAAAAACCACATTTTGAAGGGGCGTTTCATTAATTAGTTTATGTGCACTATTTATTTTTCTAAAACCAAAATATTCCATATAGTATATATTGTAAATTATAGAGGACCAAATTCAAAAATTTCTACCACATATACCTTGAGATATTTTCTCTAAATCCTCCAAGTTTCATAGTCTGGAACATCCAAGAAAGAAAATTATGGCAATAATAACACATTGACTATTTTTGAGGTTTGATTTTAGGAGAATTTAAGAGACCCAACTTCCTCAAGGAATATCTTTGAAAATATAGAGAAAAAGGGTCTGAATTATGTTAGAAATTAATTAACGAAGAAATGAAATACACAAAAGATTGTGGAAACACAAAATACAGAAACACGTAAAACAAGAGAGATACAGATATAGGTAGTTCACCCAATTTAGGCTATGTCAAAGAAGAAACAACCAGTCCTTTCTTTTATATTATCCAACAAAATGAAGAGATACAATCTACAAAAGATCCACTATAATTTCCTCTTCTCTCTCACATAAATTCTACCATTAGATCATATGCTTAATGAACAACCCAGATTGACTATGAAATTACAATATTATACAAGGAAAATTTTCATCTATTTTTAGCTTCGGGGGCGCTGCCCTTGAACCCCTGCTAGGGGGGATCAAATGTAGGAGCCCCCCCATGGATCCTCCAGGCAGCAATAGTGGGTGGGGGGGAGGGGTGGGGGGCAATTTCCCCCACACCCCACCATCGGGGATTGGGATCCAAATGTCGTTGAAACATGACCTCTGAATTAAAAAGATAATTAGGCTCCACATCCAAAAATCTCCTACTTGGAGACTGATTATATCAACTCCATCGATGCTTCAATTATTGGACAATTCTTCCACTTTCAACCTGGTTGTTTCTCATCTTCACCATCATAATTGAAGACCAATTGAAACTGAGTAGAATCTCAGTTTCTCCCTAGTTACAACTTTTGTTAACATATCTAAAGGATTCTGGCTAGTGTGTATCATTTCCAACTTCAACTATCCATCTTCCAACATTGACCGTATGAAATGGTACTTGAATTGTATATGTTTAGTCTTGGAATGAAATCTTGAGTTCTTTATAAGATGAAGACACTCTAGTTATCACTATATAACCTTCCCATCTCCATATTCTTTACCAATTCGTCCATAAACCTTTGTAACCAAATAATTTATTTACTAGCCTCTATAGCAGCAATGTACTTCGCTTCCATTGTTGAAAGTGCAACAATTTTTTACAATTTTGAAACCCAACTGATAGTTATTCCACCTATAGTAACACATACCTTATGGTGCTCCTTCTGTTATCTCTATCACCTGCCATATTTTCGTCAACATATCCTTGTAGAGCAATGTTTAAACCACAAAATCATAATGCTTGATTTGTGGTACCTCTCAAATACTTGAGACTCCACTTTACTACCAGCTAATGCTCTTTTCACGGATTGTTCATATACCTGCTTACAACTCCCATCGCATGTGGGGTATTAGGCCTTATGCAAACCATTTCATACATTAATTTTCCAACTTTTGATGCATATGGAACTTTACACATATAATCCATCTCTTCTCGAGTCTTGGAACACATCTCCTTACTTAGTTTGAAATGGCTAGCCACAGGGGTACTAACTGTTTTTGTATTCTGCATATTAAATATTCCCAATACCTTTTCTATGTACTCACTCCGATACAATGTTAATTTGCGATTTTTCCTATCTCTAGTTATTCTCATATCAAGGATTTGTTTTGCAGCACCCAAATCCTTCATTGCAAATGAATTTGCCAATTTTCCTTTGAGAAAATTTATTTCCTACATGTTAGACCCTGCACCAAGCACGTCATCTACGTATAATACAAATATAATATAGTATAACCTTGTTCAAATATAAACCTTTAAAATTTTAGATACCACTACCTTGGACCCTGTTTTAAGCCATACAAGCTCTTCTTCAATTTTCATACTAACTTCTCCTTCCATTTGACCTCATACCCTTGTGGCTGATGCATGTATATTTCTTCCTCCAAATTCCCATAGATAAAGGTTGTCTTTTCATCTAACTACTTAGGATGTAAATCTTCTGTTGCCAATAGACTTAAAATAGTTCTGATTGAAGTCATTTTAACAACAGGAGAAAAAATCTCATCAAATTCTATAGATTTATCTTACGCAAACCCCTTCACTACAAGTCTATCCTTATACCTCTATTTACCTCCATCTTCATCCTTCAACTTGTAAAACCAATTATTTTGCAATGTTGTTTTACCTGCAGGAAACTTGACTAAGTCCCAAGTCTGGTTATGCATCAAGGAATCCATCTCTTCTTCCATGGCTTGTTCCCACTTCTTCTTGGTTTCTACCTGCATTTCTTCTTCATATCTTTCTAGTTCACCAGAATCAATCAACAATACACAATATAATGAAGGATAATATTGTTCATTGGGTCTACTTATTGTGGTATATCTTCTGACAACTCAACTCAACTCTACAATATCGAAATTAACGTAATAAAATTTAAGAGAGTCTAAAAATTGCAAAATCTTTGTTAGCCTCATCTTTCTTAAATAATAAATTTAAAAATGTTTTATCAAATTATTAGTAAATTAAAACAACTTATATTTATTGATGGGATATTAGATGGTTTACATATCGCTTAGCCAAGGAGTTCGTGCTTCTATTGGTAATCGATTTTAGTTTTGGACTAACATTAACCCGTTTTCAAATCACCCAAAGTTTCCATTTTATATGATCAAGTTGAATGGGAAACCATTCACACCAAACTTTATAATTATATATGTTTTAATGACAAGATCGGAAACCACTTTTCTCAGCAGTGGAAGACTTCTTTGACTTCTTTTGACACAGGAGGAATGGCCTCATGATTCATGCCTTCTCCTTCTAAGTTCACACTATACACGGTACTACGTATTCTTCACAACGCCGAAACATTCAGTTTCTCTCCTTATAAATACTCACTCACTTCTCCACCTATACTCACTGCATTTCTCCCCTCCCTTCTCCCAAAGGCTGTGATTTCAACCACCATGCCCTCTCTTTCTTTTGCTTTTCATCTGCTCTTTCTCCTCCTCATCTTTTCCTTCACCCCTGGGAAAGGATCCCACTCTTTCCACAATGACCACCAATCCCTGGTGGCATTCAGGAACCTCATTGCCTGCGATCCACATCATTCCCTCACAGATTAGACTCCCGCCAGCCCCTTCTGCAACTGGACTGGCGTCACCTGCAACCGCTGCCATCCAAACAGAGTGGCCTTCCTCGATCTCACTGGCATGGATTTGTGCGGTCCCATTTCTCCATCGCTCAGCAATTTGTCATTTCTCCGCACACTCATTCTCACAGGCAATGAGCTCACTGGTCATATCCCCAATCAATTGGGACGCCTCTTTCGTTTGAGGGAGCTCAGGTTGGACAACACTGGCTTGGACGGAAATATCCCAACTCAACTATGTAGTTGCAGAAATTTGGCTCTTCTAGCGCTCTCCTTCAACAACCTGACCGGAAATATCCCGAGCGAGTTAGGTTCCCTTCTGCTTTTGCAAGTGCTTGCCTTGGGAGGTAACGAGCTGACAGGTACCATTCCCTCTTCCTTGGGAAACCTTTCATTGCTGATTGAATTAGGTTTGGAATACAATAGTCTGACCGGTCCTATTCCGAGTCAACTCATCAGCTGCAAAAATTTGACTCTCCTGCTGCTTTCAGACAACCATCTGACCGGAAATATCCCGACTGAGTTGGGTTCCCTCCGGCAATTGCAACGCCTTAACTTGGGACACAACGAGCTGACAGGTACCATTCCCTCTTCCTTGGGTCACCTCACCCGTTTGCGAGAACTTTCTCTTTCCTCAAATGATTTGTCAGGCCGCATTCCCTCTTCCTCAGTAAACCTTTCATCGTTGACTGTTTTGAATTTGCAACTAAACAGTCTCACCGGTTCTATACCACAAGAATTTGGTAGCCTCACCTGCATGCAAGGACTTTCTCTAGCCTCAATTGACTTTTCAGGTCGCATTCCCACATCTTTGTCAAATATGTTAAACTTGCAATATCTCGATTTAGCTTTAAATCAACTTAGTGGAGAGATTCCAAAGTTTATTGGAAATTTTTTTAACTTAGTACAACTCGGTTTAAGTCATAACAAGTTGAGTGGGATAGTGCCTATAGAGTTGGGTAAGTTATCTTTTCTCGGATTCTTATTTTTGAATAGCAATCAACTAGATAGTGGAAATGCTATAAATATGCCTTTTCTTATCGCTCTTACTCATTGTTCTCACTTAAAGTATTTATGCTTGAACAACAATAAATTAAGTGGTGTTTTATCATTTACTATAGGTAGATTTTCTACTAATTTATCTATGTTATTATTATCAAATAAGAAAATACAAGGAAACATTCCTCCACATATAGGTAACCTTAGCAGCCTAATCTTATTAAGTTTAAGTGAAAATTTTTTAAATGGTAATGTTCCACCATTAGGAAAATTTCTAAAAATAGAAAGATTGTATTTAAGTAACAATAATTTAGAAGGAAACATTCTTGATGATTTTGAAATCTTACAACACCTTGGTCTCTTGGACCTTAGTGGAAATAGTCTCTCCGGAAAGATTCCAAATTCCCTTTCACTCCTTAAACAACTAAGAAGACTCCATCTTCATCATAATAAGTTATCAGGGACCATACCTTCCAGCGGAGACTGTATAAATTTGGAATTGCTTGACCTATCTCACAATAGGCTCTCCGGAAGTATACCACATGAAATTGGGAAATTTTCTAATCTACAGTTCTATTTGAATTTAATATGGAATTTATTAGAAGGTTCCTTGCCCACTGAGATTGGTAAAATTGCAATGGCTCAAGCTATAGACACTTCTTTCAATCAATTGACTGGGGCAATCCCCCCTACACTTGGAAGTTGCAATGAGCTACAATTATTGAACTTATCTCACAATTCCTTCCAAGGGTCTATTCCTGAGTCACTTGGAAATTTACAAAGCCTTGCAAGCCTAGACCTCTCTTCCAACAGCTTACCAGGTGTAATACCAGTGGTCACACTAAAGAATTTGAAAATGCTTCAAAGCTTGAATTTGTCTTTCAATAATTTCACAGGGGAAATTCCAGAAGGAGGGTTTTTTGCAAATAGAACAATTGTCATGTCCCTAATTGGAAATCATGGCCTTTGTGGACCGCAACTATTTCAATTGCCTACATGTCATTCCCTAAGACATCATTTTGCACTTGTGAAAACACTGATACTGCCAATGAGTGGAGTTGTTGCTTTTATATTATGTTGTTTACTTTTGGGATTCCTTTGGAAAAGAAATATGCATGTGCAAAACTTTGATTCCTCACAAGCCATTTTGCAAAGGTTGTATCACAAAAGGATCTCATATCAAGAGCTTCATATAGCAACTAATGGATTTGCTGAGACCAACTTATTAGGAACAAGGAATTTTGGTTCTATTTATAAAGGAATTTTGAGTGATGGCACACTTGTTGCTGTAAAAAAAATTTAGTTGCTAAAGGACAAGGTTGAAAGAGTTTTAAAGCAGAATGTAGCATCTTGCAAAAGGTTCGACATCTAAATCTGGTGAAAATCATAACCTCATGTTGCAACATTGATTTCAAAGGTTTAGTGTTCAAATTTATGTCTAATGGAAGCCTCAAGAAGCATTTGTATCCTAGTACAAATGACAACAATGGTGAAGATGCTTGTGAAATGGGACTAAAGACATGATTGGACATTGCAATAGATGTGGCCCATGCCATTGAATATCTCCATCATGATTCTTTTGTCCATGTAGTTCATTGTGATTTAAAACCCAATAATGTGATTATTGATGAAGACATGTTGGGGCATGTAACTAATTTTGGTATTGCAAGATTAGTTGATGAAACCTCCACCGAGTCACTTCATCACTTTCTTTGAGAGGATCTATGGGCTATATTGCACCAGGTAGCACATTTAGAATGTTAAATGTTTAATTTTCATTTCTAAATGTCTCATCAACATTTTTATATGGGCCAATAGAGTAAAATTTGATGAATGTTATCATGAATGCGGAGTATGGATTCGGTGAGACAGTGTCTACCAAAGGAGATATTTACAGCTATGGCATTTTGTTATTGGAAATGCTTACCAGGAAACGACCAACTAATGATATGTTTTCTGGAGACTTGAACTTGCACAAGTGGGTAAATCTGGCCTTTCCGAGCAGAGTAAAGGAGGTAATTGATCACAACCTTCTTAGGGAGGTGGATGGAGATGAATTTGAAGAAAATAATGTATTCAATTGCATTTTTTCTTTGATATGAGTTGCTTTGCTTTGTTCAAAAGATTCACCCAGTGAATGACCAACTATGAGAGATGTAGCATCGGTATTGGAGAGGTTCAAAAATGATTTGGGGGCAAATGAAGTTGCTTCTAGGAGATTAAGGAAAAGCATATCTAATTTTCTTAGCAATACAAATCCAACAAGGAGTGATACACATGCATCAAATGCCCATAGTTCTTCTTCATTTTAGTTTGTGAAAATTGCAATATGAGAAGATTTCAATATTTCCATTGTGCATACAATGACACTTGTTTTTTTTTTTTCTTTTAAGTTGTAATAGTTGAAGTAAACTTCTATTAGCATTTATATTTATATGTTAGGATTATCAAAATAAAAAAGTACACTCTTTTGCGACATAATATTATGTCGATTGCAACTATACATTGGTTTATTTTATTGACCATTCATAACGACAATGTTTTTAATTAAGGAATTTAGACTTCTGTGATCCATAATCTTGTTTCGAGAATGATTCTCGAAACAATGTTTTTAATTGTCTAAAATTAATTCCATTATTTATTTGTCTATAAATGAAAAGATATAATTAAAAAATAACAATCATCTATAACTTATAAACACATTGTTTTAGCTCAGTGAATTGATTTTATGAATTATATTGGATTTTAATTACACTTTTGATATTATTTTTAATTATTTGACCAAACTTTTGTTCATATTTACTATCTATTTATGATTATTATTAATGTGAAAATTAAATTCTTTAATAACACTTTATTAACCAAATGAAAAAATTATACCTTAATGTGATTTATTACTATTATCCATGATGTTAATATTCATATCTACAAAATAAGAACCTATCTCACAAAAGTTGATATGAAACTAAGTGTATTATCTTTAGAGTGCAAATCAATGGTTTAATATTTTAGATTCAGCCCTAACTAATTTGTTTATGTCATTAACAATAGTTTAAATGTTGAATATCCATTTAGATGTGACTTTTTATATTTTCATGTAAATCAAATTGATGAAACATCAATAACAATTCTATTCTTTTAAATATATAATTTGATGCATTTAAATTTCAGTTATATATAATTTGTTTATATTATCAATAAAAATTTAAAGTTAAATTCTTATCTTAAATATTATTTTCTTATTTTCTTATGAATGAGATTAGTGAGCCATTAATGGAACTTGATGGTGAACTGTGTACAATGCATGAATCTTTAAGTATACAATTTTGATCTAAAAATCATGTTGAAAGACATAAAAAATTATGTTACAAAACTATGACTTGTTATAATTTTAACAATTTAGAACTTTTTTTAGTTATATTATAATTATATCATCTATAAATTTTGTATCCCCATACATTGTTGGAGACATGTTTGAGAGATTTCCCTACCTTTTCAACCCTTGTTTTCTTCAAAGGACTCTTGTTGACTATGTAAATATTTGGCTTCTTGTAATAGGGCTTCTTATATTCTAGCGAACACTTCAATTTGATAGTTAATGTTATTGACAAAACAATGGGATATGGAAGAGATTTTATTCTATGCTCCTATTAATAAAGTAGAGAATGATGAAAGTTAAGGTTTTATGCTAAGTTGGACTCTCTAGCTTGAAATGGATAGAGTTTTCTTGAATATGGTATATATATGTTATTATTTCAAAATGTTAAATCACTTTGATTTCATTTCACAGATTTGTAAGTGGTATATTCATTGAATTTATCTGAAAGTACCTTATTAGGATCTACTCCAAATTCAATTGGAAATTTATGGAGTCTTATGAACTTAGATCTTTCTTCTGACTCCCTATTAAGGAAAATTCCAATTACTATGGAATTTTAAAGTGTTTTAGTATTTGAAATTATCTTTCAACAATCTCAAAGGGGGAATTCCAAAAGGAGGTTTTTTTTTATCCAAGAAAGAACAATTGTCATGTCCTTCATTGGAAACCCTAGTTTTTTCAAACCACAAGCATTCCAATTACCTATCTCTCAAATAACAAGAGGTCATTTTGCAATTTTGAAAGAGTATTATTGCTAATGAATGGAGTTATTGTTGTTGTATTATGTTGTCTACTTTTGGGATTCATTTGGAATGGAAATAAGTGTATGCAAAACATTGATTCCTTGCAACATATTGTCTAAAGGTTAGAGTAGAAAAGGATCTCATATGATGAGCTTCACATAGAAATTAATAGATTTACCAAAGCCAACTTGTTAGTAATGAGGAGTTTTAGTTAATTTATAAAGGACTTTCGATGATGACACAATTGTGGCTATAGAAGTTTTCCAGTTGCAAATGACAAGGTTTTCAAGAGTTCTAGATTAGAATGTAGTGTTCTACAAAAGGTTCAAAATTGAAAAATGGTGAGAATCATAGCTTCATGTTCCAATCTCAATTTTAAAGGATTAATGTTCCAATATATGTCTAACAAAAGCTTGGAGAAGCATTTGTAGGGATGAAAATAATGGTGAATATGTATGTGAATTGGCATTGAAAACACAATTGGATATTGCCATAGATGTGGCCCATGCGATGGAGTAATTTCATCATGATTCTTTTGTTCAAGTGGTGCTTTTTTATTTGAAACCCAATAATGTGTTTTTGGATGAAGACATGATGGTCCATATAGTGGATTTTGGTATCGAAAAATTAATGAATGCAACCCGTACTAACTCACTTCAACATTTGGTTTGAAAGAGTCCATGGGATAAATTGTCCCAAGTATGACATTTTAGAACATTAATATTACTTGTTTTTCCTCGTCAAAATTTTTTGTACACATTGGCCAAGTAAAATATAATGAAGGTTGACATCAATGTGGAGTATGGATTAATTGAGATAGTGTTTACCAAAGTAGATATATATAGTTATGACATTTTTTTTAGTGGAAATTCTTATTAGGAAGCAACCATTTTTTTCAGATGACATGTGATTTTGGAGATGTAAACTTGCACAAGTGAGTGAAGCTAGTGTTTCCAAACATAGTGAAGGAAGTATTTCTCTTAAGTATTTTTAGCGAGGTGGATGGAGATAGATTTGTAGAAAATCATGTATACAATTAATTTATGTGCTATGAGTTAGTTTGATTTTCTCAAAACATTAGCCTAATGAATGAACAATTATGAAAGATGTGGTAACAATATTGGAGAACCTTAGAAGTGATTTGGGGGGATATGTAGTTGCTTCTAGGAGATTGAGACAAAGAATATCTAATTTCCTTAGAAATACAAATGGAATAAGGAGTAATACACATGAACCAAATGCCCATATTTCTTCTACGTTTTAGTTTATGAAAATTATGTTAACGTAGTTCTTCATGCTATTATTCATACAATGGAATTTTCCATTTAGCTTATACTTGTTGATGTAAAATTTTATTAGTATTTATATCTATGTAATTTATTTATTTTCCTACAAACCTAGCACTCAACACTTAATTCATTACAAATTTAATATATCTATTGATTAAAAATACAAAATTGGTTTCATAAACAGAATAAAATTTAGTGCAACATACATGGTACCTTAAACTTTTTCTTCTTCACAAGCTTAACAATTATCTCTGGTACCACTTTGTAACACACCCAATCATTAATCCCACATGAGGGCTATGGGGTATAAAATTTTCTCTAAGAATTTTATCAAACAATTCCCACACGTTATCTAATCACCATCGATAAAAACCACGTTTTGAAGGGGCATTTCATTAAATAGTTTATGTGCACTGTTTATTTCTCTAAAACCAAAATATTCCATATATTATATCTTATAAATTATAGAGGACCAAATTCAAAAATTTCCACCACATATACCTTGAGATATTTTCTCTAAATCCTCCTAGTTTTATAGTCTGGAACATCCAAGAAAGAAAATTATGGCAATAATAACACATTAACTAATTTTAAGGTTTGATTTCAGGAGAATTTAAGAGACCCAATTTCCTCAAGGAATATGTTTGAAAATATAGAGGAAAAATATCTAAAATATGTTAGAAATTAATTAATGGAACAATGAAATACACAAAATATTTTGGAAACACAAAATACAGAAACACGTAGAACAAGACAAATATGGATATAGGTGGTTCACCCAATTTGGGCTACATCCACAGAGAAACAACTAGTCCTTCCTTTTATATTATCTAGCCAAATGAAGAGATGCAATCTAAAAAAGATCCACAATAATTTCATTTTCTCTCTCACATAGTATCCTCTCTATGTCTCACTCAAAATAATAATACATGTTTGCAATACAATTCCTTCATATAAATTGATGGGTTTCCTTCTAGGACTAAAAACCCTAAATTAAACATAACTTCTACCATCAGATCATCTGCCTAATGAATGAACCAGATTGACTATGAAATTACAATATTATACAAGGCAAATTTTTATCTATTTTTAGCTTCGGGGGTGCTGCCCCTCAACACTCGCCAGGGGGGGATACAAATATGTAGGCACCCCCCTTGGACCCTCATGCCAACAATAGTGGGGGGGGAGGGGGGAATCACCCCCACACCCAACCATCGAACATTGGGATCCAAACACTACTGAAACATGACCTCTGAATTAGGAAGATAATCAAGCTCCACATCCAACAATCTCCTAATTGGAGACTGATTATATCAACTCCATTGATGCTTCAATTGTTGGATAATTCTTCCACTTTCAACCTAGTTGTTTCTCATCTTCACCATCATACTTGAAGACCAATCAAAACTTATTAGAATCTCAGTTTCTCCCTAGTTACAACTTTTGTTAACATATCTGTAGGATTCTGGCTAGTGTGTATCATTTCCAACTTCAATCATCCATTTTCCAACACTGACCATATGAAATGGTACTTGAATTGTATATGTTTATTCTTGGAATGAAATCCTGAGTTCTTTGCAAGATGAAGACACTTTGGTTGTCACTGTATAACCTGCCCATCTCCATATTCTTTCCCAATTCATCCATAAACCTTTGTAACCAAATAATTTATTTACTAGCCTATGTAGCAGCAACAGACTTTGCTTCCATTGTTGAAATTGCAACAATTTTTTGCAATTTTGAAACCCAACTGACAGTTATTCCACCTATAGTAAAAAAATACCTTATGGTGCTCCTCCTGTTATCTCTATCACCTGCCATATTTGCATCAACATATCCTTGTAGGGAAATGTTTAAACCACCAAATCATAATGCTTGATTTGTGGTATCTCTCCCATACCTAAGAATCCACTTTACTACCAACTAATGATATTTCCCTAGATTGTTCATATACCTGCTTAGAACTCCCATTGAATGTGCAATATCAGGCCTTGTGCATACCATTTCATACATTAATCTTCCAACTGTTGATGCATATGAAAATTTACACATATAATCCATCTCTTCCCGAGTCTTGGAAGACATCTCCTTACTTAGATTGAAATGGCTAGCCACAGGTGTACTAACTGGTTTTTCATTCTACATATTAAATATTCCCAATACCTTTTCTATGTGCTCACTCTGAGACAATGTTAATTTGCGATTTTTCTTGTTTCTAGTTATTCTCATACCAAGGATTTGTTTTGCAACACCCAAATCCTTCATTGCAAATGAATTTGACATTTTTCCATTGAGAAATTTTATTTCCTACATGTTAGACCCTGCACCAAGCATGTCATCTACATATACTAAAAATATAATATAGCTACGATCATTTTTCTTTTTAAGATAAACACAATGGTCAAAGTGACATATAGTATAACCTTGTTCAAATATAAATCTTTCAAATTTTGGATACCACTACCTTGGAGCCTGTTTTAAGCCATACAATCTCTTCTTCAATTTTCATACTAACTTCTCCTTCCATTTGACCTCATATCATTGTGGCTGATGCATTTATATTTATTCCTCCAAATCTCCATAGATAAAGGTTATGATTTCATCTAACTTCTCAATATGTAAATCTTCTTATGCGACTAGACTTAAAATAGTTCTGATTGAAGTCATTTTAGCAACAAGAGAAAAGATATCATCAAATTATATACATTTCTTTTATGCAAACCCCTTCTCTACAAGTCTACCATTATACCTCTATTTACCTCCATCTTCATCCTTCAACTTGTAAACCCATTTATTCTGCAATGTTGTTTTACCTGCAAGAAAATTGACTAAGTCCCAAGTCCAATTATGAATCACGGAGTCCATATCTTCTTCCATGGATTGCTTCCACTTCTTCCTAGTTTCTACTTGCATTACTTCATCATATCTTTCTGATTCACTAGAATCAATCAACAATACCTAATATAATGAAGTATAGTATCATTCAGTGGGTCCACTTATCATGGTATATCTTCTAACACCACTTTCAGGTGTTTGAGGTATCTGTTATTATTGTGGTTGTTGATCATTATGATTTTCATGCACCTTTAATTTTTGTGTGATCTCATCAAGCACTATGTATTCCTTGTTTTCATTTTCCTATTTCTTTCCTTGCATTTAATCCTTATACAAGACTTTTTCATTGAATATGACATCTCTGCTCCTAATGATTTTGTGATTTTCATAATCATAAAAGTGATAACGAAAATCATCTACACCATGTCCAATAAAAGGTATGATTTCTTTGATTTTTCCTCAAGCTTTGTTCTATTTTCCTTATTAATGTTGACAAAGGCTTCACAACCAAAAATATTTAAAAATTAGTAGTTTACTTTTTTACCTATCCATGCCTCCTCTAGAATACCACCATCCAAGGAACTTGAAGGCCCTTTGTTTATTATATAAACAACAATATCGACAACATCTGCCAAAAATCGTAAGGGAAGTCTTGCATGAAATCTCATGCACCTTGCACACTCCATGATTGCCCTGTTCATCCTTTATGACACATCATTTTCCTGTGGTGTTCCTGGAACTATCTTCTCTATGCGAATTCCATGCTCTGAACAATAGTTATCAAACTATTTGCTGCAGTATTCACCTCCATTGTCTAATATGAGATGCTTAAAATTCTTTCCTAGCTCATTATCAACCAAATATTTCCATTTCTTGAAAGTATGAAATACATCATATTTATTTCGAATACAATAAATCATGGTTATCCTAGTTGCATCATCAATAAAAGTAATAGAATAGCGAAAACCGCTAAGAGATGATACATGAGCATGTCCCCATACATCTATATGCACAAAATCTAATTTTTTTCTCTTCTTTTCCTTCCCAACTTTAATAAATATGACTCTCTTCTATTTTCCATAAACACAATTTTCACATAAATCCAAATCAACATGCTTCCTTGGAAACAAATTTCTTGAGTGAAGAATTTGCATCCCCTTCTCACTCATTTGCCCGAGCCTATGATGTTAGAGTCTCGTATATGCTCCTGTGGAGGTTAAAGAATTAACAGAATTAGAAATAATATTTCATAAATACAATGTACCAACTTTTTCTCCTTTTGCTACTACCAGGGCTCCTTTAGTGACCTTCCAGGTTTTGTCTGTAAAAGTAGTTACACAACCTTCACCTCCCAACTGCCCTATTGAAATTAGATTTTTCTTTAGATATGGGATATGCCTTAGCTTCTTCAATAGCCATTGGTTTCCATTTTATTTCTTTATAAAAACTTTACCCATTCCAAATATTTTACAGGGTTTATCATCACCTAGATGGACTTGTCCAAAATATCCTTGAACATAGTCACAAAAATGTTTCCTATTAGGTGTTGCATGGAGTGAGGCCACTGAATCTATAGGCATGAATCAATAATATTCTCTAATGAAACAATCAAATAATCTTGCAAGACATCACCTATCACATTCGCTTCATGATTTTTCTCTTGTTGTCCATATCCTTCTTTTCGCTTCTGAGATTTATAGTCTTTCTTCAGGCATCCTTTTTTTCCACATTTACAGCACATTTTCTCTAATTTTGATTTGGATCTAACTTTTCTTGACTTACCGCTATTTCCAAGGTTCCTTCCTCTTTCCATTTTTCTTCCCCTAGTCTCTGTAGTCAAAGAATTACCTGATTTATTATAGGAGATTTTCTGTCGCATTTCCTCACTAAGGATGGCACCAACAACATCATCAAACTTTAAAGTACTAGATATAGAGATAAAGTTACTAATAGACATAACCAGGCCATTCCAACTTTTTGGAAATGAGCACAAAAATAAAATATCCCTAACTTCATCATCAAAATTTACCACTAGATAACTTAACTGATTCATAACCGTGTTAAATTCATTTAAATAATCAACAAAATATCCACCTTCTTACATATTCATATTAAATATATGCTTCATAAGAAATACCTTATTTGAGGCCAAGGTTTTTTCATATAGTTTGGCCAATTCCTTCACTAAACCTTTTGTTTTCATTTCCTTTGAAATGTTGAATGTCACTGACACAGCCAGAAACAACTGTATTGTTCATAGTGCCTTTCTATCAGGAATCTCCCATTCTAATTCCGCCATACTCATCATCTTCTTTGATTTTCCGCTCAATGGTAGGTAGAAATATTTCTGATAAAGTTAATATTCCATCTTCGTCTTCCACAGCTAGTATTTTTGGCCATTAAATTTCTCGACCCTAAACTTACCATGTTTCACCATTGCTCCCACTCAAACCATCAACCCTTCTCTCCTGCGATTTTATCATCCAAATAAACCTTTGTCTCTGATACCCATTTTTAGAAATTAATTAATGGAGCAATGAAATACACAAAATATTATGGAAACACAAACTAAAAAAGTGCATAAAACAGGAGAGACACTAATATACGTGGTTCACCCAATTTGGGCTACATCCATTAAGAAACATCCAATCCTTCCTTTTATATTATCCAACAAAATGAAGAGATAAAATCTACAACAGATCTATTGTAATTTCCTCTTCCCTCTCACATAATCTCCTCTCTTTGCCTCGCTCAGAATAGTAATACACATCTGCAATACAATTCCCTCATATAAACCAAGGGGTTTCCTTCTAGGGTGAAAAAACCCTAAATGAAACATAATTTCTACCGTCAAATCATCCCCCTAATGAACGACCCAGATTGACTACCAAATTAAAATATTTTGCAAGACAAATTTTCATCTATTTTTAGCTTTGGGGGCACTTCCCACAAGCCCCCACTAGGGGGCTTCAAACTTGTAGTCGCCCCCTGGACCCCCAGGCAACAATAGTGGGGGGGAGAGCCCCCCAATACCCCCCCACCGAGGATTGAGATCCAAATGCGGCTAAAACAAGACCTCTAAATTAGGAAGATAATTAAGCTCCACATCCAACAAAACATCTATTAGAATTTCTTTATGATTTAACCTAAGTATGATCCAATTTTTATCTTTTGAAACCACCGAGAAGAAAAGTTATCAAGAAAATGTCAATTTGACTTTATTTTAGGAGCATTCATGAAGTTTGAATTTCCTTCATAATTAACTATGAAAATATGGTGAATCAATACCTAAAAATTGAACCAGATGATTAGTGGTATTTCTCCTCAACTATGATCCAAGTTTCAGTCTCTAGAATGTCCCAAAATAAAATTTATGGAAAGAATGCCAATATGACCTATTTGATGAATAATTTAGGAAGCTCACTTCCTCATATCATGCATTGAAAATGCGGCAAACCAAGATATAAAAATTGAACCAGTCAATCATCAAGATATCCCCTCACTATGATCTAAGTTTCATCCATTGGAATTTCCCAAAAGAAAAGTTATAGTGAAAATTTAAAGATGAGTTATTTACCCCATAAATCACATTTTGGGTTTCCACCACTAAACTCCATGAAATCACGTATAGCCTATAAAGGAAATTAAAGAAAACAGAACATGTAATTAGCAAGTAAATCATGCAATTAACAGGGAAGACATGCAATGACCCAAAATTATCATGTATTTCCCATGCATCTAGATTCATTTAAACCCACTGCTCCGAAATTTACTATCATAACCAACAATATAATCATGAATAAAATAATATAAAAACAAAAAAGTTTCTTTCATATCCCTAAATCATTCATGTAAGAAATATCAATAACACAAAAATAAACATATATATTATAACCATAAAAAATTGGGACACAAGTAGGGTGAGCCATGTTCCACCTCACCTTAGGGTTAGTTGTGCTATAATTCTTCTCATAGTTGGCCACCCCAATGCCAAATCTTGATGCCTTGAGGGAAAAACTAAACTTAGGGATTTAACACATAGATTATAGAATAGATTTAATGCAAAAAGTGATGGCCATTCTCCTTCATACATAGAAAAACTTGAGTCTTTTTCACTCACATCTCTTAACCAGTCATAGGGTCTAAACCTCTTTGGGTTCTGCCACCATTTCTCTTTCCAAATAAAATTTATGAGTGAGATAATATGAGCGAAAAGCTAAGGAAAAAATAAGAACCATGAACTCCTTGATTATTTCTCACTATTTTTATAATCACGCCTTGACCCTCCATCTTCCCAATCTTTAACTAGAAGCTTCTTGGGAATACCAACCATCACATCACGGGAAAATATTATTTATTCAAGCAAGGATAGGATTTCTCCCACCCCCATTAGATATTTTTCTCCCTAGTCAAGTTTCCCCCCACCCCAAGCCATCATGATTTGTTGGATGCTCCCTTCCTTTAACTCTAGATTTTTTATTAATAAAATAGAGCAATACCTCACATAATAAAGTTAAATACATAACATATTTTTTGGTAACCCAAAATTATAATCATTTCAATATATCACAAATTTTGGGGAAATGGAAAGGGGGTGTAACAATCCCCTATGTCTCAAAGGAAGACCATCCTTGGTGTTCTCGTCAATAATGGACCTTATTTGGTTGTAGCAACACTAATCTTGTTGTTGTATTTCATTGCAACAATGGTCTTCATCCTTTCCTTAACTAAATCAAATATTTGGTCCTCTTCAATTTTTCTCCTTTTATCATTGTGTATGTTATGTTCAATTTGGCTACCTTTGGACCTTATATAATTTCCTTGTATAAGACCAAAAGTTCCTACAATTTTTTTTTTACCCACATTTAGTATTATAGGCTAAAATCATAAGTTTTATATGTGAAAGCCATTCTTCTATTATTTATAGCCTTAGGCACACAATGTCTCTCTTCTCTTGCATATCAACCTGCATACTTCCAACAATGTTCCATTTAGTACCTACAACAAAATATCAAGATTTCTCACATGTTACAATTAATTTTCTTTCAAGTTGAATCTCAGAGTATCCATAGTAATAATCATACTTGTCAATGTTTCAAATCCCAACAGCGATCCATCATCAGGACAATTTCTGAACGATGACAGAAGAAGAGCTTAGTGAGAGGATAAATAGTAAAAATATAATTTGATTTTAAGGAGATGAGGTAGGCTTAAAAAAAATTATTTCTATTTTTTATTTTAATTTTAATTTTAATTTTTTAATAATTATTAATCATTGTTTTAAAGCTTTATTTGTATTTTTATATTTTATAATTATTAATCTGTTTTAAAGTTTTATTATAATCTAAATTGTATCCTATATATTTTCATTATTATAAAAGATACTTTAATGAATAGTGTTTTTAATTAATTATTAATGATTTCTTATTATTCTAATGTTATTATAATGTGACTAATTTCTGTTACTAAATTTTAATTCATTATTATACCTTAAATTCCAATTAGTTAATTAACTAATTGATTAATTAATATTATAATGATAATAATTAAATTCATATTTAATAAAGATAATTAATTCTTTTTAATTTTGTTATTAATAAAAGATAAATTTATTTATTTATTATAATAATATAACTAATTTTTATTGGATTTAATTAATTAATAGATATTATAATTAAATACTAATTGTTATTGTAAATGCTATAACTAATTTCATTAGATTACTACACTTTTATTTAATTAGAATAGTTAATTGATTAATTAATTAATAGGTATTGTAATACTAATTATTGTTATGGTTAATTCTAAATTATTTAATAATAAACTAAATGATTAATAGAAATTTATAATAATTGATTATTGTTATAAATAATTAATGATACTAATAATAACAATTATTATTATAAATAAGCTTTAATTAATTAATATTATAAATAACTAATAATAATCATGATAATTATTATTAAGAATTATAATTAATAACTATTTTTATTAATTTTGTTCGGGAGTATTTTAATTTTATTTTAATTTTAATATAAGATCAAAACGTTATAGTAGGAGAGAAGCAGTTACCTGATTACCTGAGATGTGCTGGTGGTCCTAATCCCTTCGATTAAAGGAAGCCAACTTCCACTTATCTCTATACCATTGTCTCTATTGAGATTCTGTGGATGTTTTATAATTTCAAGAGCCTCCCTAATCTTCCATTTTTTATTTCTTCTCTTGCAATAATTGAGGTGCTCTCCAAACAAACTTGATGTTTTCTCTTTGAGGAATGCTCTACAAGGGCAGGCATACAAGACGTTCCATTCTTAATATTTGCTCCATGTTCTTTTAGTATTTTATGCAGAGAACAAGCTATTTCACCATTGTAACATTTTCCACGTGAACACTCAATTTTGTAAACTCCCTTGAGATGATGTCTATCAATATCATCCTTGACAGACCTCATACCTTGTTTAATTGTTCCAGGTGCTGAGAATTGTGTGACTATGTCTTTCCTTTTCAGGATTTTGCCAATCTTATCAGTCACCCCTTGAATATATGGTAGGAAAACTCTACCACACTGAGGCCTTAGGTTCTTGAGATAGCACCCTCCTTTCTGCTCTTTCTATAGCTTTTCTAATTTATTTTTCTCTATAGCCTATACCCTTAAATACCGAGGATAAGTGCTTTATCTCTTCCTCGAGATGCTCAAAGTCAGAAATTCGAAGGGCTCTAATGGCAAGAGTGTTAAGGACACCAAGCTTCTGGGATGGGTAATGGTAGGATTCAATGTGGAGGTAGCTTTCTATGTGAGTTGACTTCCTAAAAACTTTATGTCCTAAAGAGCCATCCTCCTTCCTCATGATAAGAATATCTATGGGATACTATTGTTCTCCTCTGCAAAAATCCTGAAAAGGAAATACATAGTCACACAATTCTCAATACCTGGAACAATTAAACAAGGTATGAGTTCTGTCAAGGACGATATTGATAGACATCAGCTCAAGGGAGTTTGCAAAATTGATTGTTCCTGTGGAAAAAGTTACATTGGTGAAACAGGCCACTCTCTGCAGAAAAGACTAAAAGAACATGGAGCAGATATTAAGAATGCAAGGTCTCATACATCAGCCTTTGTGGAGCATTCCTCAAAGACGAAACACCAGGTTTGTTTGGAGAGTTCCTCAATCATCATAAGAGAAGAACATTATCAAAAAACAGAAGATTAGGGAGGCTCTTGAAATTATAAAACATCCACAGAATTTCAATAGAGACAATGGTATAGAGATAAGTGGAAGTTGGCTTCCTTTAATCAAAGGGATTAGGACCACTAGCACATCTTAAGTAATCAAGTAACTACTCCTCTCCTATTATAGCTTTCTGATCTTAGATTAAAAATAAAATAAAAATAAAAATACCCCCGATAGAATTAATAAAAATAGTTATTAATTATAATTCTTAATAATAATTATCATGATTATTATTAGTTATTCATAATAATAATTAATAAAATATTATTTATAATAATAATAATAATTAATTAGTATCATTAATTATTTATAATGATACTTATCTATTATAATTTCTATTAATCATTTAGTTTATTAGCATTTTTTTTTAGAATTAACACATAACAATAATTAGTCATTACAATACCTATTAATTAATCAATTAACTATTCTAATTAAATAAAAGTGTATTAATCTAATGAAACTAGTTATATAATTTACTTGGAATAAGCGATACTCTCATAGAGGCATTGGGGGTATAGCTTGTTACATTAAGAAGAACATCTCTCCCCATGCTAGGATTTATAAAAACGACCCTTATAACCAATATGGTTGGATAGAAATTACTGACATTTATGATAAAAAGACCTACATAGCAATATGTTATTTCCCCCCCATCAATTCTAACTTCTATAAGAAAAAGAATCTAGATAAAAATAGTGCTTACAATGGTTTAGAGAATGATATTTCTAGCTTAAGGAATGAAGGCAATCCTTTTAATGGGTGACTTTAATGATCGAACTTCAAGCAACCAACCTATTCTTCTAAGCAATCATTCCAACCCTAATCCTCTTTAGTTAGACGAAGACCTTCCTCTGGCTAGCTGGTACAAAAGGAGCTCTGAATACCTCGGGAGAATTTGTTTGGGTCGGAGCTAGTCAAGCTCTGTAGTGCTCAGGATCTCATAATTTGCAACAATCTAAAGAAGTGGCCCAATTCTAGCCAGATGTCCCGCATGCATGGGCTTGGTAGCAACGTGGTAGACTATGTTATCTCTGATCTCCCTCTATACAACGAAATAACAAATTTTGACATCTTAAACGACCACGAGCCTGACTTTGATCATAGGCCTTTACTTATAACTCTTAATTTTGTCATGCATAGATATCCCATAGAAGATAATACTTATATCCAAAAGAAGTTAATCTTTGATAGAAATAAAAAATATCTCTTTCTAAATGAATTAAAAACTAATTTGCATCCTTTATCTAGTATAGAAAACATAGAAGATCTATATCATAATTTTACTACAACCCTCTCAATTCTATTAACAAGTTCCCAATTGAAGTTTCAAGTAATAAAAGAAATAGAAAAACCAACCCATGGTATGACAAAGATTGTAAAAGTGCAAGGAGAGAAATTAAGGAAGTTCTTGATGAATCTCTTAAAATTGGCAAGATAAAAATATACAAAGGCCTAACTAAAAGGAAAAAAAGGCAGTATAATCATAAAAGACAAGAGAATCTATTACACCTCTCTAAGGTAGCTCCTAAGAAATTCTGGAGGTAGATTCTAACTAGGAAAACTAAAGATAATAATAAAATTTCTTTACACGACTGGAATTCCTATCTTAAAAAGCTTTATGAATCTCCAAATTTCATGGATAACTTTGAAACCCTGCTCATAACAAAAGAAGTTTTCTCATTAGAAGACATTGATTTTTGGGTTAATCGCTTGGCTAATGGGAAAGCTAAGGACATTGAAGGTTACCAGGCAGAAATCTTAAAAATTGGAGGTCCTGTCCTCATCCCCCACATTCACAAGCTTTTCAATCAAGCGCTCAAGCAAGGGTTCCGTAAACCATGGAATCAAAGCCTCATTATCCCTATTTTTAAAAGTGGGGATACAAATAACCCCTCTAATTATAGAACAATTATGATCATGCCTCTCCTAGCCAAGTTATATGGTATTATTTTAGAAAGGAAGTTGAGCACATGGCTGGAAAGTGAAGGTAAGCAGGCTAAAGGCTAAGAGGGTTTTAGAAAGCAACACTCAACTAACAGACCACCTCGTTACACTTAGGATCATTATGGAGGAATGCCACAATGATAAATCTAATCTCTTTTGTTGCTTTGTGGACTTTAGAAAGGCTTTCAATACAGTTCCTAGAAACAACCTTTGGAATAGATTAGAAGAGCTAAAGGTTCCTTTTGAGTTGAGAGTTTCCTCTATAAGGTTATACGAGAATGTAATTGCCAAGTTAAAGAGCAATGAGGGGTGGTCGAAAGATATTAAGTGTAATATCGAAGTTAAACAAGGTTGCCCCCTCTTCCCTACCCTATTTGGCATTTACATCGACAAGCTAGAAGGTTCTTTAGAGGAAGCAGGATGTGTTGGCACGATCTTAGCTGGGATAGTCATCATCCTTCTTCTCTATGTTGATGATATTGTTCTTCTCACAAGGTGCCCATCTGATCTTGATAAGAAACTTAGACTTCTTGAGGATTTCTGCTCTACCATGGGTATGATTGTTAACACTAACAAAACAAAATTTATGATTATCAAATCCAAGAAGGACACTTACGCTAATTTTATGTATGACAATAGTAACTTGGAGGAAGTGTCTTCCTACAAGTACCTAGGAATTGATATTCATCACAAGATCAACTAGAACTATAGCATTGAGAAAAGGATTAATGGGAAACTGAAAACTTATTTTGGTCTTGAAAATAATTGTAAAACAAAAAACCTCGTAATGTGGGCTATAAAGAAGTTCCTCTTTGAAACTTTAGTCACTCTGGTTATCTTATATGGATGTGAGGTTTGGTTTTGTAGCTTGTAGCATCTCTAGAGAATCTTGGAGAAAGATTAAGAAAATCCAGAAGCGTTTTATAACGTATAACCTCAAAATTAAAAGCAACACACCCTATCCTATTCTCCTTATAGAAGTGGGTCTTTCCCTTATCGACAATCTAGTTATGACTAGGATTTTGTTGTACAAGCACAAAGTCAATAACATAGGAGACCATAGACTTCCTAAGCTAGCTTTAAATTCTAGCCAAAACCACGTAAGGCTCAAACGAGGTTGGTATAAAGACACGAGGGCCTGGTTAAACCATTGGGAGATTGACAAGAATGTTGCATTGCAAAACATTAATAACATTAAAATTATTGTTACTTCTAAGTTCAAAGAAAAAATGTGGTGTGAGAAAGTTTTAGTAGCTAAAAGAAAATTAAGATATTATAAGGAGGTCATCAACCCCACCCTAGAAGATCAAAAGTATCTCTCTATTTTAACTAGCTCAAAGAAGAAAATCAACATAGCCAAGATTAGAACAAACTCTCATGAGCTCCATAATGAAATGAGTCGTTGGGAAATTCCTAAAACACCATGGATGGAAAGGTTCTGCCATCTCTGTGAGAATACGAACATCGAGGATGAAAATAACTTCCTCTTAGAGCGCCCCGTGTACAACCACATTAGATCTCAGTTTCAAATCTTTGTTGCAATACAAGCCTTCCTAGCATTTTACGATGTCAAAATTACAATGAGCTCGGGAGGCTTCTCTCCAAGATTTTTGAGCATAGGAATAAAATCTTGAATCAAACTAAATAATTCATTTCTTGAGGTCTCATAGACAAAAGTTTGGTCTCAGTGGACATTAACCACCATCATCATCATCAATAATAATTAGTATTTAATTCCAATATCTATTAATTAATAAAATCCAATAAAAATTAGTTATATATTATATAATAAATAAAATAAATTTATCTTTTATTAATAACAAAATTAAAAAGAATTAATTATCTTTATTAAATATGAATTTAATTATTATCATTATAATATTAATTAATCAATTAGTTAATTAACTAATTGGAATTTAAGGTATAATAATGAATTAAAATTTAGTAACAGAAATTAGTCACATTATAATAACTTAGAATAATAAGAAATCTATTAATAATTAATTAAAAAACTATTCATTAAAGGATCTTTTAATAATAATGAAAATATATAAAATACAATTAGATTATAGTAAAACTTTAAAACATGATTAATAATTATTAGAAAAAATTAAAATTAAAAATAAAAATAGAAATAAAAAAATTTAAGCTGACCTCATCTCCTTAAAATCAGATTATCTTTTTACTATTTATCCTCTCACTAAGCTCTTCTTCTCTCATCATTCAGAAATTTTCTTGATGATGTATCCCTGTTGGGATTTGAAATGTTGATAAGTACGATTATTACTATGGATACTCTGAGATTCAACTTGAAAGAAATGAACCACAAATGCCTCAAATCCAAAATTAATTTTCTTATTTAGCTAGTAATCCTTCTATAAGAAGATTTGATTTTCTCCAAAATAAGATGAATCTCTAATAGATAAGGTTTTAAACCATCACTTGGTATGGTTATTCCTTGCCTCCTTTCCTTCCACAAGTAGCAAGTTTATCTCATTGTCTGCATTGGATAGCTCCTCTTATATTCACATCCTAGTAAGCATGTGACAAATTTATTCTCCCACTAGTTACTCACCCATCTAGGCAGAGGAAACCCCCATCCTTGGGTGATATACCTATCCTATGGATTTTCTATATGATATTATTGAATATATTATTAAATTATTATAGTCAAGTTCCATTCTAGTGTGCTCTAACATAAATTACACTCATTTCACATGGAGTTTTATAATAATCTGCCCTTTACGATTTGCTCCCATGAGGTAATCAAACTATGTCACAAGGTTGCGTTGTCACCACAATGACCTTGTTCCTATTATCTTTGCTTCATTATTTTACATATATCATAAAATTCAATACCCATGGGATATGCTCAAAATTTTCAAATTATAAATTTTAATTTCCCAAATTTTCTTCATTCAGAAACCAAATCTCACAAACACAAGAATTTCAGTTATGTTGTTGGGCTCCTTAAATGTAGGTGGTGATATTTTTATTTCTCATAGTGGGTTCTTTCTCACAACCATTCCAGCACTCTACCTACATTATGAACTTTTAATTAGCAAAATAGTGGTAAGTGTTCATACATAAAGGAATTTCATTGCAAAATTTACAACATCCCTTGAAGTGATCTTAGAATTATTATGCACATAATAATTCTATAATTTTCAATTGATTTTAGATAGATTAAAATGGAATTATAATTACATTATATATTTTAATCACAATCATTATAAGCATTTATTAATGCAATCAAAGATTTATTCCAACAAACCAAAGGGTCAAAACCGAGAGTTATACAACCACTTTCTCCATTAAGATACATATCTCTAAATTCACGAGTAATTACTTTCCACTTTGTTTTGTGGGCTGAGTTATTCATGCCCCTCATTTCACTACTCAACAATTCCTTAATATTATTTGGTTATGTCCTTTCATGGCATTCAATTATGCAATTGATTTTTCCATAAAAGCAAGCATGCACTCAATGCACCTAACATTTGTATAATCATGATTCATAATGCTAGTGTCATTACCAAATCATATCATAGTAATTCATATATGCATCACAAAGATTTTAGTAATATTGATGAATTGGAGGCTTCTTAACATTTTCATAACCCATTAGGTATTAATGAAAAACTTCCTTTCATATATCAACAATTCCATACAATTCTCACATTGACTAGGAAAAAACAATCCTTCCACCACATGTTCCTTATCGACGAACTTAAAATTATATGATTTAAACACTTGTCTTAAGCTTAGAAACTATTATTCCAATAATCATCGACTCATGAAAAAAATGCAGTCCCTACAGTTACTTCATACCTCCCACATTTTCATGTAATCTCTTAATGCATCACCGAAAATATTTTATATCATGAGTGTATTTTTCATTCATTTATTTTTTTTTCAACATGGAAACTCGATGCATGAACATATTTGTATGATTTTACTAAATATTTATGTGCTCATAATTTTTTTCCTTAAGTGCACCGCTTCTTGGGCATCCACATAATACATGTATTAAATTGAATAAGAACGAGATATAAAATTCAACTAAAAATGATTCTTACCCAATTCGTTTACATTTTTATTTTAACTTGTTGTTTTCCTTGTTACTTGTAAGGAAGATTGCTAGAGGAAGCCGAGATATTCAATTTCAACATGGAGGTTGAAATATCTTCCTTTAATAGGTTGATTTTGTTTTATTTGGGCTAGAATACAAGATGAAAAACACCATACCTCCTTGGGAGAACCCACAAGGTAAAGTGGCCGAAATTAAATACAAGAGTGGGTTGTTCTAGTGGGGGCAAGTGGGACAATGTCAATAGGCTAAGGAGTGGCATAGGGGATTGTTGTAACAACATTCCCATGAACATGCAAACAAAAAAGAACCACTAGCCATAGACTAAAAAACAAGAGGAAGAGTGAAGGGCACATGATTTCACAATCGACGTATGGTTGTGATAGTGGAAGTGGAGGCCACAAATGGACTTCTTGAGAAGGGTAAGGAAAATAATAGGGGGAATACATTTGAGAGGCTTCCATGGAGAGAGAAGTACGAGATTCAACCAAGGTTAAAGAATGAGGATTTGTCATGAAGAGGAAGGATACTGAAGAGATAAAATTGGGGCAGAGCGAGTTTCTCAGTAGCAGACTAGTTGAAGAAGACCAAGACAGTTTTATGGTTGAAAATAACGAGCGGTGGCTTGCCAAGAACTTGCAAATCCACTGATAGTGGTTTAGATTAGGACTAAAGAACCCACTCGTAATCTTATGGATTGAGAAACCTACTAGCTAGGGTATAGAGATACTCAGGTACTTGGAGGTTGCAAAAACACCAGATGTGGCCCTAAGCTAGGAACACTAGTGTTTTCTTCTCTAAATAACTACGTAACAGGGGTGATATTTATGCTTCCATGGTAGTTTATCTAGCTGAATAACCTTCCCATATTAAGCTCTACTCCTCCTGTGACTAATTGGTGGTTTTCCCAAGGATTGAAGAATCCAGTATGTGTGGCTTACCTTAGGAAACCACTTGGAAGTTGTGGATTAATGTATCTACTATCTTGTCAATAGTTTTTCTAGCTAAAGAAACTTCCCATATTTGCATAAAGACTCTCGTCATGTGACTAAGAGTGGCTTGTCTTGGGACTAAAGAAACCACTAGGACTTATGAATCTACTGTTCTATCAGTAGTTTGTTTAGTTGAGGAACCTTCCCATGTTATGATGAAAATATTCCCTTTGATTATAGATGTGACTCTTTGTGTTTACAAAGGATACTTGTGTTGTATTTAAATGAGTTAAGGCTTTGTGACATCATTATGGAGAACATTTGAAGGAAAACAATTCCCTGTGTATTTGATTACCTGAATAGTTAGTGGATGGAGGTGGTGCAACCTTAGGGACATATTTTTGGCTGATAACATTGAGTTTACATGGGTGGTAAATCCTCCTTAAGATTTAGAATTTGAATAAGGGGTGATAGTTGCAAGAAATATTGGTTGTAGATCATTTGAGGTTGGGTGGTGAGTTGAAGCTCCAACTCAGTTTCAAGAATTCTCTTATAAGATAAGTGTTTACTCAAGCTATTGCACATTGAATGTCATGCATATGCTTATTATGTAGATTTGATGACTTCTTTTAATGATGGTTCAATGTGTTGGTTTAATGCTTCTATTGAGTCGAGGAAGATAAATTGCTTTGTAAATGAATAATGCCAATTTTTTTACTATTGATGAGCAATGGTTGATTCTTGTATGTCTAATAAGTTAATGTTTTCTTATGCTTCCATGTATTGAACTTCTACATATCATCCACTAAGATTTTAAATTGTTTACATTAAGATGAAAACATGAGGTTCCTTGATAAAAGAGGGATGATGTTACTAATGAATATCCTCTAAGGAATGTGATTATTATTGAGTCCATTATATGTCTGTATTTTGGTCTAAATGGCATGAGTAATGAAAGAGAGGCCCTCTCTATTAATTTAATTGAATGCTTGAATTGAAATAACTTAGTTATCAGGGTTTAGTTTTTTTATCGGAAAACTCAGGTGGTCACTGTTGGGATGGACTCAGTTTGTATTAAGATCAAGATGGATTGGCCTTGTGCCTTGTAGCATCCTAATGGAGAGGCACCATGATTGTATGTTGAGGGCTCAATAGAGTCATGCATGGCATCATAGAAATACTTATGTATCTACATTTATATGTGTAGGGGTAAATTCAAGAAGGGTAGCAAAAATCGGCTAATTGTTAATGACCGCACTCATGTGTTTGTGTGTGTGTGTGTGTAACATGACTTGGAACTGTCAAGTGATAGGAGGAGTTATCATCCTAAGGCCTTGGGGCACCAGGCCACTAGAGGGTTCAATAATTTGCATATGTGGCCTAGGGAGATGGGGCCAGGATGGATGGTAGGTCTGATAATTGATGGTCGAGGCATTGCTTAGGGTCGTGGGGCCAATAAATTGTGAGAACGCTAAGAACACCAAATTTTATTAAAATGGAGAAATTCAAATTTACAAGGGGTAGATAATATAGTGGGGAAAAGGAATCATGGCATGTGACATGGAAAGAGGGGTTTGACATGGTACCTTCATGGCATGGAAGATGACAATCAAAATTGACCTTTTTGCAGGGCTAAGTGGGAATAAATTGAGTGACGCTTGGAACTTCGATAGAGGCCATGTGGAGGTTATGATGTTAGAATGATGTTAAGTTAGAGGGCATCATAAAAGTGATAGTGGAGTGGACCAAAAAATAGAGGCTAGTGGAAGGGAAAGTGTACAACATGTTATGGGAAAATTGTCGTCTCAAGCACCAACCATCTGGTAGTGCACATATGTCCCAAGTGTTGTCAATGGAAATGGATGGATACCAATAGATGGAGGGAGTAACCAGAACTAAACGGGAATGTCACAATGCCAGATTATTGGGCACCAGACCTAGAGTGTAGGGGTTAAGTGTGAAGGGGGGTGATGGGTCAATGTTGATAGTCTGTGGTAAATGAAGAGCCCTCCATTGAGTAATGTGAATTTTAATATCCCATAATTCTTGGGTTGTTAATAGGGTCTATGCGGAAAATGCATTATAATGGGGAATGGTAAATTGAAAGCCATGGGCAAGGGTCTGATGGGGGCCACAAGGGGGTGACATGGACCATGCAAGAATGACTTAGTCAAGGATGAAATTTGATGTGGAAATTCTGAGAGTGATACATGGCATGTCATGGATTGCCAAATGGGCACTATGTGGGTTCCACATGGGTGCCACGAGGCACAACCAAGTGACATGGAAAATGGTCACTAGGTAAATGTTTAATCAACCATATATTTCAATACATAAGTCATATTGGGGTAAAATTTATATCTTTGGAAAGGTATTGATGAGAAAGACACGATGGTGATGCTTATTTTGTACTTTGAGAAATTTAAAAAAGATCCAAAATTTTAGCTACCATTTCCATAATAGGAATTTGGAGATCAAGTCATCATATTAGCTCCCTCATATTAGCCTTAAAGTGGGATATGGTCGATAAGCAGGTATGTTAAAAAGTGATATCAGAGAAATGTTCAACACTATACCTTTCAGAATAATTTGGTGCCCTATTCCATAATTAACAGAGCAATAGGTCAAATGCTTAGATCATTGGAGATGGAGTGGAGCTCTAGCTCTGAGTGCAACAACAGAAAGGAATATGATTGTATACTATTTGTAACATTTGATTGTGGATTGTATGCTTACTACAAGGATGTTATGGTATGATTAATTTTATTGAAAAATGAAAGGGTATTGCATGTGATTTCTAATAAGATTTTGAAGGTGTGGATAGTTTATTATTATGACCATGGATGTTTGTTATTTCCTTATTTTTGTAGAAATTCTTCCATGATTTTGGTGCATAATTTTTATAGTGTACCAACAATATTGGCTAAGTAGTATGTTCTTACACATTTTTTATGAGTGTGCATGTGAAATCTCTCGACATAAGAGGGATTGGGGAAATCCCTGTGTTGCTTGTATTGCATAGTATAGTTATTTCTAATTGGATATATATATATATATCTATATATATATAATATATATCTATATATATATATAATATATATATATATCTGGGGAATTGTTGTTCTCAATATTATAAATATCTTGTATGATATAGGAAGTTTTTTAAATTTTAAAATTGTATGACTGGTATCTGCGTGTGTGTATGTGTGTGCAAATGCATTCTTGTATTAGGATGCAGTGAAGGAACAATGATGTTTCCTGGTATGACACAATTTTAGTAGAGAACCATAATAGTAGTAGGATAAGAAAGTTATCCTTAAAAGTATGACTATGTAAGTGACAAGAATTGTAATTGGCATGTTTGAGTAACCCAATAAGGCTACCTAATGAGTTTCAAGGAACCTGGAGTAGCCAAGTGGGTTGGGTTAATCCATGGGATAATGAACAGTAATATGGCAACCATGAAAATGTCACAAAGGATCTTCTATAAACCTTTATCTTACCTGATATATGTGAATATATATATATATAGATAGATATAGATATAGATATATAGATATATGCCATGTTGACTGATAGGTTCTTGTCAGGAATCATTCTTGTGGAGGAAAGGTGGTTTAAAATTTTATATGGTGCATATGTGAATGGTTAATTGGGATAATATAAATAAGTTGTCTAATGAGATTCCCAATTATGTGAGGAATCAATGGGGAAGGGGAAATACTGATCTAATTGATGATTTTAATTATCATGTGATTATGAATTTTATGTGCCCATGTTGTATCGTGATTAATGGCAAGGAAATTTTGATGGTTTTGGCAGTAGGTATATGAACTACTAATTGAAGTCCTTGACCATAGGATTGGGCATGTACTTCACTAAGTGTTTTTATCATGTCAAAAAAGAGTTTGGTGGAGCAAAGATGCTCAGATAACAGTCACGATGAGAAACCTAGAAGGCTTGTTGGCTGAGAATCATAAAGCACAAGTTGTGCACTCAGGGCTAATAAACTGACTAGAAACTATGCCAGTTGAGTACTTTTGAGACACTAAGGTACCCTGGGGCTAGTGGCTTGATAACACCTAATGTAACCTAGGGGGGAGGCTAAGAACACAGGTGGAAGCACCATTGAGAAGTTGCTGGAAAATTTCACTCTTATTCCAATAGAAGGAAACATAACTAAAAAACCTTAGATATATATCTATATCTATATAATAATATAATATATTATATATATAAATATATAATATATATATATAATATATAATACTATATACATCTCTCCTCCAAAATTTGAATTAAGACACTTTGTGCTCTACCTAAATCCCTACACTATATAGTTTTGTGTAACAATGACAATCTGTTGAGAACAAATGATAAGTGGGATTTGAAAATAACATGTGTGTGAATGGTTGAGTAACCACACACGGGACTATATGTGAATATGGTGTTGACTAAATACTATGTGGAGTGAGAAACTAGAATAAGTATTGTGCCTTGGGTCTAAGAAAACACTAATTGTTGGAAACCACAATAAGTGGTTAAATTGGAGCGATACTGAATGTATTACCTTGCGGGATGAGAAGATATTCAAATGGGCTAGGCCTAAATGACAAGGGAAAGAGTTAAGATTTAAATTATTTCAATTTCTTTATGATGAATCTCATGAAAGATTATATGGAATGGTGTAGGAATGTATGGGAACTACCTAACTAGGGTGAATAAAGCTCGTTGAAAAGATGAACAATAAAAACTTGAAGATATTAGAGTGTCCAAAAAAAGTACTATAAATTGAAAAAAGAGTGACCGAAACATGGTTGATTTAATGTATTCTATATCCATTGATTTGTTAGACAAGAAACTACATATGTGAAAGATTAATACAAATGAGCTTGAAATATAAATCTCATTGTGATCTATGTTGTAATTGTTAGCTCTTCTACATATCTTGACATTTGGAGGGCAAAATACAAGCTTGGCCATGTGTTTATGTTCAAAAGAGAGCTTGCAACAGTCATCTTCCTTCTTCTCCTCCATTCCACTTACTCTCCCTTAACCTCACTATCTTTTCTTTTCCTCCCAAACTCGGTATAAGCCCTTGTTTCTTCAAGCCCCAAAGCGCTAAGTTTAATGCCCATAGAACCACCTCCACACGACCCCGCGCCTCCGTAACCCATAGTCACCTTTTAATCATAACTGTTGATTGCCACACCCCGATCTAATGGTCCCCGCCGCATTCAATGAACAATCTGCCCATTTGTTTCCCCACCCTCCAATTACCTCCACCACGATCGGATGACATTCGCTCTCCCTGCACCCGCGAAGTGACAGCACGTTAACTCGCGATGAAAAGTGGTTTCGCCCATCCCCTGCCACCACGCGTCACACGCTGAATGGGATCGCGCGCCCTCGTACATTTACCGCCCAACCCCAATGGCGGTGTGATCAATACCGCCTACTACAGAAACCACTTTCCCCACCTATTAAATCTCGCGAGTTTCCTTCGCCTGATGACCATTGGATCTGCCCACCCAAGATCCAACGGCTCAGGATCATCTTGCTCCCACTTCCTCCCGATACCTCCCACGAAGCAATCTCCACCGTCTATCTGCTTAATCCAATGGTCGATCTCCTCCCTCCTTCCTTCTCGTACATCCCCCATGCACTCCTCTCACCCTGATCATTCCGTGCGCCCGAAGGATGAAGACGACCGTCTAGTTGTACTCGGTGCATTTCCTCCTCAACCACCACATTCAATAGACTGTGTACTCGAGAAGAAGAAGGACAAGGCTTGAGCAGAAACTTGCACTTAACAAGCATGGCATTTTATCTTATACGACACTCCAGCCACCTCAGAGGACAACAAAGCACCTGAGGAGACCAGATTTGTCTGCTACAGCAAGCGATTGCACTCAGAAGCTCTGCCAGGCGGTTAAAGCGGTTGGTCGTCAATTATGATCCCTCCATACCTAGAACGGCCTAGTGCCTTTGTAATGAAACTATATATATATACCCAGAAATAAGATGTAATCATGGTTGATGGTTGTTGTTTGATGTAAGTTTCAACTTCTGGAGACTATAACTACTTTGATACTTGCAGCGTCCCGTCTTCATTTTTAGCTAATACAAGCTTCTTTTGTTGTTAATTGCTCACTTTACACTTCTATTCTGTTTTAGGTTGTGCCTGTTGTGCAGTTTTCATGAACTCTTGATGTTTAGCATTAGAGGAGCTATCATCCTACCTCTGTGTCAAAATCTTGTAGATATCACTAAACGTGTTATTCAGGTTTCTGTTTACTTAGTGCCAGAGAGTTGTCACCCTGTCTGTGCATTAGGAAATAGATTTGCAAACCTCTTTACTAGTTGCAGCCGGCCATCACATGGTCTTGTGCATTTGCTGGTGTGGTCAATATTCTCCATATTCACCAAATCCCTAAACTGTGAGTAATTGGTGGTCTAAAGCCTTGTAGTCTGGGGGTGTTCACTCATGTCTGGAGTTAAGCATAGTAGAAGTGGTTATCTGGCTTGAACAAGCATCATTCCTTCAATTCATCCATTTCCAACATTAAGTTGAGTTTGTAATGTTCCCGAGCATCTCCAAGCTACAACCTAGGAGAGTTTCTTCGGGTGATAACATTAATTGGTGTCGTTGCCGGGGAGAGGATATTGAAGCTCAGCTTCCCTGGGAAAATGACACAATTCCAGGTTTGATGATAGACAAAGTCTGGACACATTTCTGGTTGCCATCATCTATCTGGTGACTCTACTGGAAGACCAACCTTTGGCGATTCCACATTACAGTTCTGGCTCAGTTCGTGAGGCATACTCGGAGGAATCCTCATAAATCACTAGCTAACCCAGTGCCTAACCCTGAGAAGATTGCTAAGCAGAAGAAAACTTAACTGAAAGGAGCATCAGGATTAGGTAATCCTAAGAAATATCATGTATCTCTGCAAGATAAGATTATAGCTGAGAATAGATAGTTTGAAGACCTAGAGCCTAGCACTGCTAGTGAAGAAATACCTTCAGAGATTAATAAATCTCCTCGTTCATTCACTTCCCCTTTACATATCAATCCAAATAAAGCATCCCATTTAGTCCATCACATTCCTTGGTCTCTATCATCTGTTTCATTGTTCCCTACCACTTAATCTACCAGTATCCTTCCACCTACCCCAGTCATGGCAAGATAGCAAGCTCCCACAAAGATGGAAAGAATCATAGCTGCTAGGTGTGGACCCCTGGTCTTGCCTGTTCCTTTGAATGCCATGCCTACAGGAGAATATCATAAATATATGCCTAATTTCACTAGTACAGAGGGAGTAACAGCTGAAGAGCATCTTGAATCTTTTTATAGTTATGCTGATAACTTAGACATCAATGAAGATGATGTGTGGATGAGAGTTTTTGTCCAGAGCCTTGATGGAGAGGCTAGAAAGTGGTTGAGAGAATTGACCCCTAGGTCTATTTCTGACATTGAAGCCTTAGATTATGCATTTTTGAAGCACTGGGGAGATAAGAAAGACCTGCTATACTACCATACTAAGTTTGGTAACCTAAAAAGGGAAAATGGGGAATCATTGCCTGATTTTAATAAGAGATTTAATCGTATGTATAGTAAAATACCAACTGAAGTAAAGCCTATCCCCACCTATGCCAAACTCACTTATGCCAATGCTTTTGACTCTAGTTTCTTCCTACTATTGAGAGAGAGAAGGTATGCCACTTTAGCTGACATGCAAGATGCAGCCTTAGAGGTGGAATCGAATATCATTGCTGTAGAAAAGCTTAAAAATCATGCTGATAGAAGGAGGGAGAGAGGTGAGGCTTCTTCTTCCTCTGCTTCATCTTCAAAACCCAAATTAGATAAGATAACTAGAATGATAGAGTCAATGGCTGCTGAAATATCTAAGCTAAAGGTCGAGCAAAGCTCTGGGAAGGCAAGGCTCCCAAATACATTTGCTCCAAGAAATCCAAATCCAATGAGAAGAGCAAATGATCAATTGTAGATCATTCAGAGAGGAAAAGAAGCTAATGAAGAACAAATGGTTAAGGCTCCTTTCCAAAATGTAGTCATGGAGGAGGAGCAATTTGAAGAAGAGGATGAGATTCATTGCATGGAAGATAAAGGAAGTGCTGCCTTTTTGACATTGGCTGCCTATGAAGAATCATTGTTGCAAGACCAAACTAGTCAAAGGTGGGATAGAGAAGTTGTTCTACAAACTAATGAGCAACAAAGATATAATCTGAGATCAAAAGCAAACAATGTCAAGGAGAATCCTGCCCAAAAAGTTGTTGTCCCAACAGAGAAACAGAATATCAGACAGAGAAGACCAGCAACTAAACCAGTCATCCTCAAAGCACCAGCTCAAGAGGTAAGAGGTCCTGACAAGTCCCCTTCCCCTTTTAGCTTTGAATCAGAAGTCGAGAAATTAAAAATATTTGTAACTCTGTTGTAAAGAGTGAGGTGTTTAGGAAGCCTATCCTTGAGGCCCTTGAGCTGAAATCCATACTAACCTCCACTAACTATGTCAATTTGCAAGATGATAAGCCTGCAGTTGTTCTTAGCCCAATGACTAAGCCTACTGATGATAATTGTCCATCATTTTATGTCTCCTTGACCATTCATGACAAAATCCTCCACAATTGCCTGCTAGACACCGAGGCTAGCCACAATCTGATGCTTAAAGCTGTCATGGAAGAGTTAGGCCTTGATATCACCATACCATATCATGACTTATTCTCATTTGATTCGAGGATGGTAAAATGCTTAGGATTAATCAAAGACCTAGATATTACCCTAACTCAACTGCCCATGAAAAGCATGATGATGGATATTGTGGCACCAGATGTCCCTCCCAAGTTTGGCATGCTGTTGTCCAGAGGATGGATCAAGAGACTAGGGGGGCCATTACAGAATGATCTATCTTATGCCATTGTCCCAGCTTTTGGAGGAGAAAGTAGGAGATTGTACAGAGAAGCACAGCTGGCATACATCATCAGTGATGAGAAGAATCCTTCTAATCATCCCATTTATACCGTGGACACTAATTTTGGAGCATGTATTCTCCAAATAGAAGAATCTCATAAAGCCTTAATGTAGATCAAGAAACCAACAAATCAAGCCAAGGAAGAGCAAGAAAGTCAGGTTTGGGGGATGTTCTTTGATGGAGCATGTTCCAAGGAGACTGCAGGAGTAGGGGTGTTGCTGATATCTCCAAAACAAGAAAGCACACATCTGTCTTTTAAGATGGCCTTTCAAGTCACCAACAATGTAGCAGAGTATGAGGCTTTGATATTGGGTCTTAATGTGGCAATAGATAGAGGAATCAAAAGCATAAAGGTGCTTGGAGATGATGATCTTATCATTTAGCAAGCGAACAAAACATTTCAAGCAAAGCACCCAAGGCTGAAAGCATACAGAGATGAGGTATGGAGACTCAAAGATAATTTTGATAATTTATGTATCTCATACATCCCTAGAGTGAAAAATCAGCTTGTTGATTCCCTCGCTGTGTCTGCTAGAATGTTTATCCCTCCCATGCCTCCTAGACTAGTTTATGAAGTCCAAATGAAATATAGACCATCCTTGCCTGATAATGTCCAACATTGGAAATTTTTTGAAGATGATGATGAAGTGAATAGGTTTCTGTAAGTCTTTGATGAATTTTCTAAAATGCAAATTGACCAAGAGAATGAAGCCTTGGAAGAAAGCCCCCAATCCCAGCTTAGAAACAAAATTGGTAAAGATAGCATTGTCCAACTTCCCAGCAATCATATACCTAAAGGTTTAGTTCCTTTAGAAAATTTGTTTGACCTAAATGATGTGCCCTATAAGGCTGCCCCAAAAGAAGACCAATTTGCAGTCCATAGGCACAATATAGGAAGTCTAGACCAGCCAAGATACATAAATATGTCCACTCGTCTCTCTGCTACCCAATGCTCTAAATACTGCAGTTTAATGAAGCAATTTGCTGATGTCTTTGCCTGGGAATATAGCGACCTAAAAACATATGACAAAAAGATCATCCAGCATAAAATCCGTTTATAGAAAGACACCATACCTTTCAAGCAGAAGTTGAGACCCATAAACCCTTTGCTCCTTCCCCTGATTGAAAAAGAAATCAAGAAATTACTGGCTGCCAAGATCATAGTCCCTCTCAGATATTCAAAATGGGTAGCCAATTTGGTTGTGGTGAGGAAGAAAAGTGGAGAAATAAGGCTTTGTGTTAATTTCAGAAACTTAAACAAATGCTCTAAGAAAGACAATTACCCTCTACCCAAGATGGAGCATTTGCTGCAAAAGGTCTCAAGGGCCAAAGTGATGTCTTTCCTAGATGGATTTTCAGGGTATAATAAGGTTGTTGTACATCCAGATGATCAAGAGAAGATTGCATTCACCACTCCTTGGGGCACTTTTATGTATTCCAATATGCCTTTTGGGTTGATGAATGCTGGAGCCACCTTTTAGAGAGCTATGGATATAGCATTTGTGGGAGAGAAGGATAAGTTTGTCCTCATCTGCCTAGGTGATATAATAGTATACTCTAGCAGCCATTGAGACCATTTGCAACATTTGAGGAAACTGTTCTTGAAGTGAAAAAGATTTGGGATTTTAGTCAATCCTAAAAAGTCACAGTTTGCTTTAGAAGAAGGCAAGTTGTTAGGACTTGTGGTTTCTACAGCAGGTGTCAAAATTGACCCAGAAAGAGTAAGAGCAATACAAACTTTGTCTGTCTTGAGATCAAAGAAAGATATCCAGTCCTTTCTGGGTAAGATAAACTTTGTAAGGAGGTTTATCCAAAATTTTGCGGAACTTGTAAAGCATATTACCTCCATGTTGAAAAAGGGGTCAGAGATCAAATGGACTGATGCATCAAGAAGATCCTTTGAGTCCATTAAGAAAGCCATTATGGAAGATCCTACCTTAGGCAGTCTAGATTACAGCAAGGAGTTCCATATATTTTCTTTTGCCTCTAATGACACCCTTGCAACAGTTTTATTGCAAGTAGATGGAGAAGGCTCAGAGCATCCAGTGGCATTTTTCAGCAAAACTTTAAGGGATGCCGAACTGAGGTATGATATCATTGAGAAACAGGCACATGCTCTTATCAAGTCTTTGAAAGCTTTCAGAATTTACATTCTACATTCTAGGGTAATTGCATATCTGCCCTCTGCTTCAATAAAGGATGTCCTAACGCAGCCTAATGATGATGGAAGAAGGGCTAAATGGATTGCAAAGTTGATTGAATTTAATATAGAACTGAAGCCCACTAAGCTTGTCAGAGGTCAGGGCCTTGCCAGACTAATGGCTGAAGAAAATTGTAGAATGCTGGACATGAATTTGATAAGTATGGTTTCAGAGGATGGTCAGGTAGCAGAAGAAACAACTGAACCAAGAAAGAATCAGTCATTGGTAGAAAATCTAGCTTCTTGTGATTGGTACTCGGCAATAGCTCAATTCTTGTTCAAGCTAGAAATTCCTCTAGGTCTTAGTTCAAGCCAAGCCATAACTATTAAACTCAGGGCAGAAAAATATTTCATCCATGAAAACCTGCTATACTGGAAAGACCCATCTAGAATGATTTTGAGGTGTCTGGACAAAGAACAATCCATTGAAATCATGTAGCGGTTTCATTCCAGCATGTGTGGAGGGCACCACTATTGGAAAACTACAGCCCACAAGATCCTTAGAGCTGGGTACTATTGGCCCACCTTATTTTCAAATGTCTTTTCATTTGTTAAATCTTGTGACAAGTTCCAAATATTTGAAGGGAAACAATAGTTGAAGTCCCTGCCCTTAAAACCTATACATGCTAGTGGCCCTTTTCAACAGTGGGGCTTGGATTTCATTGGAGAAATCAATCTGCATTCCAGTGGCCAACACAGATGGATCTTAGTAGCCACTGATTATTTCACTGAATGGATTGAAGCAATCCCTACCAGAAGGGTTGATCATCATGTGGTCATAAATTTTTTGACAGAGCATATCTTCACCAGATTTGGTTGTCCACATAAATTAGTCACAGACAATGCAACAGCCTTCAGGGCAAAAGAATTGGTGGGCATGTGTGACTCAATGGGCATTAAGCTAGTTCATTCCACCTCATACTATCCTCAAGGCAATGGTATAGAAATCTTCCAACAAAAGCCTGATAAGGATAATTAAAAAGTTTCTGGAAGACAACAATAAGAATTGGGACTCCAAACTCAAGTATGCACTGTGGGCTGACAGAGTGACCACCAAGAAATCCACAGGGAATTCTCCATTCAAGCTGGTATATGGAACTAAGGTTGTATTCCCAATCCAGTTGATCCTCCCTATGGCTAAGTTCCTACAAGAAGAGTAGAATGAGGAAGAGGACATGGCAAAAAGGATCACTGATTTAGCAGAGGTACACCAAATCAGAGAACAGCTGGTTGAAAATATTGTAGCACATCAAAAGACGATCAAGGATGCTTTTGACAGGAAGACAAAATCAGATAAATTTCAGGTGGGGGACTTGGTTCTTAAGTGGGATGCACTGAAAGAGAAAAAAGGAAACCATGGGTAGTTTGATGCTTTCTGGACAGGGCCTTTTATCATTTCTCAGATCCAAGGGAACAACACCTTCATACTACAAAGTATGGAAGCGGAGATAGTTTTTGATGGCCCGATTAATGGGCATTTTCTGAAAAATTATGTTATTTAAGGTGTTTTGGCCTTAAAATTGTAAATATGTTTCTTTATCTGTTTTAGTATAGGCTCAGTTAGACTCCATGCCCAATGGAACACTAGGAAATTTTTGCTAATTGGTTTTCACAGGAAAGGCATTGATCTACAAGTTCTTGAGACCTCACAGGGAGGATCTCATCCCCACAAGGAGCCAGTGTTATCTCTTCTACATATCTTGAAATTTGGAGGGCCAAATACAAGCTTGGCCATGTGTTTATGCTCAAACGAGAGCTTGCAACAATCATCTTCCTTCTTCTCCTCCATTCCACTTACTCTCCCTTAACCCAGCTATCTTTTCTTTTCCTCCAAAACTCAGTATAAGCCCCTGTTTCTTCAAGCCCCAAAGTGCTAATTTTAACGCCCATAGCACTTCCTCCACATGACCTCACACCTCCGTAACCCATAGTCACCTTTTAATGGTAACTGTTGATTGCCACATCCCGATCTAACGATCCCCGTCGCATTCAATGAAAAATCTACCGATTTATTTCCCCACCGTCCGATCACCTCCACCACGATCGTATGGCATTAGCTCTCCCCGCGCCTGTGAAGTGACAACATGTTAACTCATGATGAAAAGTGGGTTTTCCTGTCCCCCACCGCCACGCATCACACATTGAATGGGATCGCGTGCCCTCGTATGTCTACCACCCAACCCCAATGGCGGTGCGATCAATACTGCCCGCTGCAGAAACCGCTTTCCCCGCCCATTAAATCCCGCGCATCTCCTCTGCCCGATGACTGTTGGATTTTCCCACCCAAAATCCAATGGCTCACGATCATCTTGCTCCCGCTTCCTCCCGATACCTCCCATCAAGCGATCTCCACCTTCTATCCGCTTAATCCGACGACTAATCTCCTCCCTCCTTCCTTCTCATACATATGCTATGCACTCCTCTTGCCCTGATCATTCCTTACGCCCGAAGGATGAAGATGACCATCTACCTGTACTTGGTGTGTTTCCTCCTCAACCACCGCATTCAATAGAGTGTATACCCTAGAAGAACAAGGATAAGGCTCGAGAAGAAACTTGCACTTAACAAGCATGGCATTTTATCTTATACGACACTCCAGCCACCTTAGAGGATAGCAAAGCACCTGAGGAGACCAGATTCATCTGCTACAGCAAGCGATTGCACTCAGAAGCTTTGCCAGGCAGTTAAAGTAGTTGGTGGTCAATTATGACCCCTCCATACCTAGAATGGCCTAGTGCCTTTGTAATGAAACTCTATATATACCCAGAAAGAAGATGTAATCAGGGTTGATGGTTGTTGTTTGATGTAAGGTCCAACTTTTGGAGACTGTAACTACTTTGATACTTGTAGCGCCTCGTCTTCATTTTCAGCTAATATAAGCTTCTTTCGTTGTTAATTGCTCACTTTACACTTCTATTCTATTCTAGGTTGTGCCTGTTGTGTAGTTTTCATGAACTCTTGATGTTTAGCATTAGAGGAGCTGTCATCCTACCTCTGTGTTAAAATCTTGTAGATATCAATGAACGTGTTATTTAGGTTGCTATTTACTTAGTTCCAGAGAGCTGTCATCCTGTCTATGCATTAGGAAATAGATTTGTAGACCTCTTTACTGGTTGCAGCCGGCCATCACATGGTCTTGTGCATCTACTGGTGTGGTCAATATTCTCCATATTCACCAAATCCCTAAACTGTGAGTAATTGGTGGTCTAAAGGCTTGTAGTCTAGGGGTGTTCATGCATGTCTGGAGCTAAGCATAGTAGAAGTGGTTATCTGGCTTGAACAAGCATCATTCCTTCCATTGATCCATTTCCAACATTAAGTTGAGTTTGTAATGTTCCCGAGCATCTTCGAGCTACAACCTAGGAGAGTTTCTTGGGGTGATAACAGTAATTAAGCATGTTTTCTTTTGTGTTCAGGAATCAAAACACCAAGAATGGTGTTCCTCCAAAGGGGTCTGGTTTTTGACAACCCATGGCTTATTCTCCTATCATAAACACTTTAATTATTTTTATTAAAATTAAAATGGTTGAGAAATTAGGATTCATATTCCATAACTTGGGGAAGGAAGATTGCTTGAGGAAGCTGGAATATTTAATTTCAGCATCTAAGCTAAAGAATTTTACTTTAATAGGATGACATGTTTTAATTAGGATGGAAGAGAAGAGGACAACCACCATACCTCCTTGGGTGAACCCACAAGGAAAATAGGACAAAATTAAATACAAGAGTGGGCTACGTTGGCAAGGGCAGAGCAGGTAGAGGATGATAGGTTGAGGATTGATGTAGGGTTTTATTGTAAGGACATCCCCAAAACCACACAAACACAAAATAATCAATAGATAGAGACTAACAGTCAAGTGGAAGAGTGCAGGGTGAATGATTCAACCACTAACATACGGTTGTGGACAATGATAATGGAGGTTGTGAAGGGATCTATTGATAAGGAGAAGGAAAAGAATGAGGGGCTTTCACGTAAGAGGATTATATGGATGAAGAAGGCTTAGATTTAGCTAGGGGAATGAAACAAGAATTACTCATGAAGAGGAAGGAAAACAAATAAAGAAAATTGGGACAAAGGGAGTCACTCAGTAATAGATCAGCTGAAGAAGCCCAAGAGCATTTGTTGGCTGAGGATAGAGAGAAGTGGCTTGCCATGAACTAATGATGTCACCTAGAGTGGTTTGACTAGGGACTGAAGAACCCACTAGGAAGCTTGTGGATTAAGGAAACTACTAGATAGGGAAAGAGATATTCAGGTGCTTTGAGGCTAAGGAAACACTAAGTGTGTCCCTGGGTTGGGAACACTAGTGCTTACTTCTCTAAAGAACTACGTAAAAAGGATCATATCTGTGCTTCCATAATACTTTTTCCACTTGAAGAACCTTCCCATATTGAGCTCTCCTCCTCTCATGACTAAGGACTAAAGAATCTATAAAGTGTGGCTTGCCTTAGGAAACCACTGGGAAGTTATTCACTGATGAATCTACTATCCTATCAATAGTTTTTCTAGTTGAAGAAACTTCCCATATTTGCATAAAGGCTCTCCTCATGTGATTAAGAGTGGCTTGTCTTGGGACTGATGAAACCAGTGGGATACTTAAGGACTGATGAATCTACTGTTCCATTAGTAGTTTTCCAGTTGAGGAACCCCCCATGCTAGGATGAAACTAATCCCTTACATTGGAGATGTTGTACCTTGGAAGACAACCTCCGACTAAGGAGAGGTCACCTCTGACTGAGGAGAGGCCAGTGCCCAAGGAATTTATTAAAAGTAATGAAAAGATGGATTGGTTGTCCCATTGTTCAAACCCAAAAGATTATTTTTAAAGTAAATGCTTCTTAATCTTCAATGGAAAGGAAGACTTTGTATGAAGTGGCCTTTTGATGTTGGTTACAACTTAAATGAAAGAATAAAGATAGTGGAAAGTATCCAACAAGGATGATATCTATGCTTCCATAATACTTTTTCCACCTGAAGAACCTTCCCATATTGAGCTATCCTCCTTCCATGATTGAGTGATGGTTTGCCTAAGGACTGAAGAATCCATAAAGTGTAGCTTGCCTTAGGAAACCACTGGGAATTTATGAACTGATGAACCTGTTATCACTCAGGTTGTCCCTACGCTCCTGAAGGGATACGGCCGAGGTAACCACAAACCAATCTTTGGATTGCAGGTTCTAGCCCACCTGCAATCAGAGAGGGCTCTCTCTTAATGATTTAACTTTGTTGATGATGATTTTAGGCTAGTTGTTGGGTTCAGGGGTTTTGATTTTTTTGTTTGGATGGAAGTTTAGATGGAAGGAAGATACTTCCAAGAAGAGAGGTAAGGTAAAGTGTGATAAGTTTCAAACCATTGGGCATGGAATCATGGATTAAGGCTTGTTGTTGCGTTTTATTGGTCACAAGAGGATTATGGAGCGGGATAGCCACACATGAGACAATTATCAATTTGCTGAAAGGATGGAATGATGGTCAGGGATGAAAGGCATTTAAGAATCTTTCATCAAAATTGACAGGGAGGAGAAGTGAATGAATGGTTGTCTAGGAGCAGTTAAAAATTCCTAAACTATCATTCATAAGTGAAAGAAACAGCGTAAACAAGATCATTTAAGTATGCATGTTCATAACTGTTACTGATGAAAACATGAAAAATTGCAGAAATTGAGCCTAAGGTGCAGCTAAGAAAATCTTAAACTATTCTTCTTTTCTGCAATTTAGATGGCGGAATTATGATAAAACAAACATGAACAACTAACAGAGTTAAGAAACACTTATTGAACCATGTAGAAGCATAGGAGTTTCATAGTCACTCCTCGACCAATTAAACACAGCAGACAGTTTCTGAATCCATGCTTTCAGCAGTCTTTGATTATAGAAAGTATCACGGTTACAGTGCGAGTCTCTGCTTGAGGAAAATATCGAAATACCAAATATCAAGAAACTAATTAACCAACCAACCCCTACTCCATTTTTCAGGGTGGTATATATAAGAAAAATATCTAAAGTCATTTATTACAACCGACCTAAACAGGTCTGCAGGAAAAAGTTTTTTCTAAAGACCTAATTGTTGCTGGAATTAAATGCAAGTAAGTCCTTTGGGCTATGCCAGAGGCAGCTAGATCAAGTTGAGTTGATGGGGTGCCCTGTGTGACTTGGTGTAGTGGTTCTGTCATAACTGTGCATTGAGTTCTGGTCCACTGATCTCCTATGAGTTTAATGTGCAGTCATTTGTGCTAGTGAGCCTTCAATGCGTCTTCAATTGCTTCTTGACTTTCAGAGCTTTCCTTTTAAAGTTGGATTTGCCTCGAGCCTTGAGAAAATCTCCTCTGATACACTTTTTTCGCTACATTGATAGCCTTCCCTGCTTCCTAATACTCTTTGACATGCTTTTTGTCTGTATATTTGATCTGATACTCTTTAATCTTTATTCCTGGTCTCTCTCTGTCTTCAAATACGCTTAAATTGGCAAAATCGGGCTTTTTCGGGCCTTTTCGGTGTAAAAAGGGCTAAGGAATCAAAATGTTCCCTAAAGATTCTCCAATATGGCTCATTTCCTGTAGCGATGCGCGATTAGTGCTTCGCGCTAATCGCACATCGAAAACTGCCTCCGTTTCTCCTTCCGGAGCTCCGAAGCTCGACTTTCGCGCTTGTGCAATTTTTCCGTTTTTTGGCTGTTGACGTCAGCATGACATCAGAGATACGACGGATGACGTCAGTAGTGGGGTCCTCTAGTACGGATATGATGTCAGCAAGGTGACGTGGCAGTACGACAGGGTGATGTGGCAGTGACACGTGGCAGGGTGACGTGGGCCGAGCGCAGCAGTGTGAGGTGATGTGGAGGCGACGTGGCAGGGTGACGCGGCAATCCTGTTACGTGAGGGGAGGGCGGTTTTGGCCTGTGCATCGGACCACCTTTGGTACGGAGGTGGTTTCTGTCAGGGGCGGCCCGATGCAATGGGAGTCCGCCACCTGTCCTGGTGTACGACGGTAAAACTGTCGGACATCGGGTGGTAACCTACCACTACAATAGGGCGCCCGATATGAACAAGGGCCCTCGGATCTGGGGGAGGTGATCCGACGGTGGACGAGAAAGGGAGATGCGCGAAGTTTAATAAAATAGCGCGCACATTAAAAGTTTAATTTTTCATGGCGCGGTGGGTTTGAACTTTAGGAAATGGGTTAAATGTGTTTGGCGCGTTGGTTTATTTATTAACCAAATATTAATAAATTCCAAAGAAAATGCGCGGGGGGG